>KB700504.1:0-25137 GCA_000349165.1 Anopheles christyi | reverse complement strand
AACTGCTGCCCTCCCCCTCTCATTTATACCACTGTCAATGGTTTTTTCGGACCTCAGCCCAAAGGATTTGTGGCAATGCACGTGCAAGTTGGCCCCACCATTGACCCTTCCTACACTACACATTACGCGTGCAATTGCATTGTTAGGACACATCACTTGCTGCCATGATTTTGCTGCTGTATACATGACTGCACACACACACACACACTCACACACAAAACACCTGCAGTGCAAAAAAGGGCACAGTGCACTCTACATTGATCATGTGTCAAAAAAGCAAAACAATCCGCATCTTCCTGTATGCTCCAGCACCTCCAACCATTTGAAGGGAAATTGGCATCGGAATGCACCGACCGATCCAAATAGGCATTCGGCGTGTTCGAGCGTGTAAAATGGCACCGGTGGCAGTGATATATGGATGCGCATTACGCGACGCGAGGTATGCGCAAATTGAAATTACCAATTAAGACAAGATACGGAATGGGGAGCGCTGACCGACAGGATCGGTTGAACAGTGTAGCCAGACGTGCGAAAGAGGGGGAGGGGGGGTTCTGTGCAATGGCGTATCATCACTCTTCCCGTGGATTGTGTCTCTCGTCTGCCTGACCGGACCGCTCCCACACCCGGCGTGTGGTGGTACAAGAGCCCGCTGATCGCAATCGCGATCGCAATGTCCCAAAAAGGGGGTATTGTGTGGTGGGCTTTAAGGTTGTGTCTGCATACGAGTGTGAGTTGTTTTTTTCTCTTTTTTTGTTTTGCTCGTGCAATCGCGTTGCCGATGCCCTTTGCAAAGATATAGATCGATTATTGCAATGCCCAACGCTCCAGGTTATCAGTAATTGGTCGTCTGTTTACAACTTAGAGAGGGAAAGTTTAATAATGAAAGGACACGTGTTGATAACTGCTGAGAGTAGGTATAAATTGTTTTTAAACATAAAGAGTCAAGTAACTTTTTCCAACAATTGAAGTGTAAATAATATTGATTCAATAAAGCCCCCTTAAAACGATCGATAAATCTACCATCGACGCAGCACCGCTCCATCGGCTTGATTGATAAATAAATCACAATTTAGTGCATGCTCAGCCAGATCACTATCAGGCGAATAGGCCCTCGATTACCGACGTACAGGCCCATACGGACCGCGTAACAAATGAAAACTGTCCGCCACCGCGTAATAGCCGATTTTTATCACCTTCAAACGGTAATTCTGGTATTTTGCTACCACGAACCGATACGATCCAATATATTAACTCCGACCGGGTCCGGCGGTACGGGCGCAGCGTGACGCCCACATCCATGACCATCTTCCCGTTCCCCCCGTCCTCCCCTCGCTCGATCTAATGTGACCTGCGAGTCTATAAAAGCCTCATAAAAATGCGATTTCGTACCGGTGGTGCTTAAAACAAATCAAACCAATACGGCCAAACGCGGGCTCGGGTGCCGGTGCCAACACCACCCGCCACCAGCAGGATTAAGTTTCTGACCCCGTCGCATCAGGACTGGCCCACAGTCCGACGACAACCCCCTGTTTGGTCGATACCAGGACGTCCCACAGCGTTCCTTCTAATCAGTATCCTCCTCCATCCCAATGGTCGACCGTCGGTACGGCAGGCACACGACCGCGACTTCGCAAGACGATTCGACCCTCGAGCGGCATTTGATTTAGCTGTTTTACGAGCCAAATATTTTACGACAAATAGTTGGCCACGATTCATGCTCGACAGGTGGCAAACAGGCAACTCTACCCTGACTGCTTTCAGAGGGGAGATGGGAGGGGATGAGGGGCGGTCACGCTGTTAAATTAATTTATATGTTATGGAACAATATTCGCCCATCATTGTCTTGACCGGGTCGGGCTACAATGAGCCGCCCCTGCAGTTTTGTTCGTGGCCGCCGCGTACCATCCAACTCATAACAGTCAAAGGCCCCATTTTTCTCCATCTAGCGATCGATCCTGTCGATCGACATTTAAACGAAATGAAAGATCCCGAAAACCCCAGTAGCCCCGCTGAGATCGAATTCGTCTCGGACTCGGGGTTTGACCGGTTGCAGTAGTTTCCTTTGCCAAGGCGTCGAGGCGATGATGGACCCCTTGGAGTAGGCATTGAAATATAAGGAAACGAGTTTTCAGCCAGGCCAACCGCAAAGCAGCTTGCAGTGGGGAAAGGTGTTGGTAGAATTATTAAATTTTGATTTGTCGATTCGGATGGCCCGTCGACTTTTTACGATCGCCTGCGACGGACGGCGGGCCTGTCGTAAATGAGTCGGATGGCTCTGGTTTGGTCGAGAAAATTTACATTCCACCGGGTCCGGTTTTCCTATTGGAAATTATGCTTTGACTGCTGCACAATGGGCGAAAGCAAACAGAGATTAAAAATTATTGGATTACCTTCGTCCCGCTGGCTAGCTTTGGGGGGGGGGGGAGGGAGATGGAGGGCACACGCATTGTTCAGGCACACGCATGTCACGCAAAGCGAGCAGGGCCGTGTTTGGATGCTGGCGGTGCAGCCTCATTGTGTTGCTGTTTGTTTTTGTTTTGTTGCTTTATGTTTGCAGCTGTAAATCTTAACACTCCTACGCGGTGAGGGGATGCAAAAAACTTCGCTTTTTGTTTGATTTAAAATGCAAATTTTTGGCAGAATGATGCAACCATAACAGATGTTAAAAAAACAGATTAGATAAAATAACTTTTGGATTTTCGATATTTTATTTGCCTTTCTATGGACCAAAACAGGGGGAAATAAGGTTATTTCGCAAATTAGGTATGGTTTTTAAAGACATTTAGAATTGATTTTCAGTGATTTTAATATTAATACTATGCTTGCTTGCTTTGCTACATCCAATGAATAAAAAACCCTTTACAACAGTAGTTTTTGGTACTGAAAGAGATTTAAATGCCTTATTTAAAATTTATTTCGTTTCTCAATGAGTTTATTAAAATAAATTATTAAAAGTAAAAATTAAAATGTATAATGTCCAACACAATTTCTAAGCAATTAAAGGCCAATTGCACGTTTTCTACCAATGTAATTTTCTATTCTTGTTAAATATCGGTATACACTACAGTATTGTCGTATAACTAAACAACATTAACTTATAGTTTCGAATCTTGGTTTGCTAGTTGCAAAATTGAATCATAAAATTAACACCTCAATTAATATTATGCTACGACAGAGGTTAGAAAACGACAGCAAAAAAGGTTTTAGTGTGCCTTACCAACTCAACCTTTCTGAGACACCGAATAGAATAGAAACCATATGCCACTGAACAGTGTGTTACGTGATGAATTAAAGCCTGACCTGACAATGAAATCAATTTGCAACATTAGCAACAAGGTCGAAGGTGTGATTGCTCGACACATTCGCATTATAGGACACATTTCCTCCCGGCCCCATCACGCCCAACACAAACCACCCGTCAACGCATCATCAATTAACACCACTGCTTCCAACACCAAATGCAGGCGTTATTTATTGCGCTAACCCATGCGCAGGGTGCAGGGAAGCGATCGATTATCGGCCAAACGGCAGCAACCGATCACGGCATGAAAATGCAGCACAATCGGACGTCAGAGCGGATAAGGGCCCCGAAGGGGTTGGGGAGGAGGAGGTAGGCAGGGAACCATAAACTGCCTGTAATAACTTAATAAAGCCATCAAATCGATTGCAATTATCGGCTGACAGTTTCTCATCAAACTTTTACAGCTCGGTGCCAGCTGGAACACCAAAACGCATCCCCTAACGCACGACCCGCGTTGCTGTTGAATGTGTTGAACTGCAAACTGTTCACAAACTCACTCATTCCCCCGCGGTGACAGTGAGAGAGAGAGAGATCCGAATGGAGTGAAAAGTGGCCAAGAACCCCACCGAAAGAGGGAGTTTGGAAAATTAATAGCTCCATCATAAATAACTCAATAGGCAGCACGACGCACGCAAGACGGGACGAGACTGTGATCCAAGATCCAGCCCGATGGTCGACCTGCACTCTCGAGCTGCATCTTGTTGGGAAACGTGGAAAAGAATTCGTACCACCAGCAGCAGCACCACGATCATGATCGGTAATGCAATGCAATGTGGGAAAATGCAATTAGTTTTATATTTGCTGTGCAAGCTGCCAAGTGGACTGCCACCAGGGCTCTGTCGCACTGGTGAAGCACCAAACGACTGGTTGGTGGAATGAAAACGGTCGGTGGTCCTTTGCTACTTCATTCATAAATAATTGAAAGCGGTACACGAGGGCCGGTGTTGTGGCGGGTAGCAAATATCGTTACAATATGATGGCGACGCGGAGCAAAAATGCTTCAGGTTGTCGTTGTGACAGTGGTTAGGAATACACAATGTTTAGGGTTTTAATTAATTTTCCATCTATGCCCCACGGTAGCAGTTGCAGCGGACGACATGATTTTATGGCTTCAATCAGCATACAATTTAGCGTGTTTATGTATCGAAATTGATACACAACGCATTTGTACAAATTGAAAATTTAATTAAAAAAAACATCGAAACCCCTTTACCCAAAGATTTGCATGCATATTAAAAGTGTAGCTTTCCTGACAACCGGTACAGGAATTGAATTTCTTAATCAATATTTCATACCACCAGTCCACTGGGCCGGGTGACTCAATATGCGCAACAACCTGTCTACAGTCGGTAGCGTAAATGAGACGCAAGAGGTAATCACACAGTCACCCCGAACATGGTCAGCCTAGTAGAGGATTGCACCCATCGACCACCCATTACCATCTTCAGTGGCTTTTCCCCCCAAACGAATGGACGCAACCGTGAGAAAGCATTAAATTGCGCCAAATAATGTAACAACCGGATAACCCGCTGTCGGATCACCTTACACTCCGTGCCATACATTGCGGTTGGCTAAACTAACGCAACCCGCTGCACTATTCCGGACGAGCCGTTGCAAGTGCGCCTCATTTGACCAAATTTGGATTTCCCTTTGGCCGCATAATCAAGTGATTTGACACCGAACTGGCCCACAGACGCGAGCGCTCATTACGGGAAAGTGTACGTGACGACCTTCGGCACCTTACCACATCGGGTGCCGCAGGTTTGGTGAACCGCTTAATATTCCTCATTACGCCATAAACAGAATATTTCGCATTTTAAAATTTGCTGCACACACACTTGTTTGTGGTTTTGTCCACAACGATATTTTTTGTTGTAATTAACGCAACAACAACTAAAAAAAAAAAAGATTATGCGACATAAAGGCGACTAATTCAACACTCCAGTGGGTAACGGGCGTTCAACTAATTATTGTCCATCGTACAACGAAATCGTAAATAACTCGCCATTTTAGAGCCATCCAGATATTCAACCGCGTAGGCAGACTGATCGTCAGCCGACTGGCCAGTTTTTCTTTATCCCGAAATTTCCAAAACAAAATCACCACACGGGGAATCCTTTCTACAATCTACAACAATCAATTCCGTTCTGCCACTTCCGAGGTGAAGTGTTCCTCCCCATTCGGATGGTCATAATTAAGAAGTCGTTAAAACATTCTTCTCAATTCCTACCACATCCCACACACGTCTCCGAAGGGAATGGTGCACAATCGGGGCAAATTGCAAAAGCAAACAAACAAATGCAAACACTGCCCCGTGTGATCTACCGGAAAGAGGGATGAACGGGGGTTTGGTGACCATTTGTGCTACACACGCAGACATATTAAAGAGAATTAATTTGGAGCATTTTTTTTTTTGCATTGCCTTGCCTTATGGTGTGCATCGAACCCCCCTCGAAATGCACCAAATGATCCCCACAAAGGGTCAGGGACATGGGCGTCTGGTGCGAACAGTTTGGCGTGGTCGAGAGTCGATGCTGGCGAGTGTTAATTGCTAACGCCTGCTTGCCAATCGAACGAAGCCGATCGGGTTTAGCCTTTGGGGCGCAAACCCGTTGCGTTGCGAAGCGATATCACAGACTTTCGGAGAGAACATAAATATTTCGGCTGGAAATTTCACGCCTGTCCTGCAAGGTCGGTGGGTGTGGAACCTACGTAAGATGCACAGTAATTTGAAGAGGGAGTTTTGCTGAACTCAACTGGGACTGTTTACGCCCCAGAAAAGTATCGTCTTGGGGTCATTATTTTTTGTTTTGTGTTCGAACATTGGTTGTGTGGCTCATCTTAAATACCTGCGTGGAGGTTTTAAAGTCACCCATAAAAGCGTATTCAAAGTGAACGGAAAAGTATATGTAAAGTATTTAAGTGCTATGCTTGATATGCTTAAGAATCAAATTAAATTTTAAACTACTTTAAAATACATTCTTTGTTGTTTTTTTTTTCGTGTTCAGTCTAGCTTTTTTACAAGCGACAGCGTTGTTACAGAAAAATTTGAATAAATTGTTTCACATATGTAGATTCGTATCATGTATTCGTGTTTTCTCGATTTTCAAATCTCAATCTTTGGCACCTTAAAGCAACGAGCGCGAGCAAACTGCACAAAACAACGATAGAACGAACCTCCAATATCTTCCAAGAAGTCTCACCCACCCCGTGGTTCTTTTGTTTTTTTTTTTTTGTTTTTTGTTCCAACGAACTGCATTTGTTCTTCTTTTTCATACTTTCCAATGTGCTCAGCTCGATTCCAATTCGATTCGAATTGGATCTTCTTGGCAATCTGATCGATAAACTAGATACATCGTCCTGCAGTACAAAACCCAAATCGAAAAGAATGGTTGTGTGTTACATGCTGTCGAATTGATCGGGAAGAAATTGAAAAACAAAAACTACAACAAGATCGTGGTAAAATGCAAAACTGCACATGCATGTTGATCGCGGGCGATGATTTTCACCTGCTGTGAGGAGTGAGTCGCGAGCAGAACCACTAAACACAGTTCACACCGGAATGCGTAAATCAATGATGCTTCAGACGATCTTGATGTAGCGAAATGAAATCCCCTTTTGCCACTCGTTAGTTTTTTGCCTGTTTTTGCTTCAAAGGTATTCAATTCGTTACATAAATTGGACGTCATGTTTTGCAGTCAAATCGGGACATGATTTATTGGTCCCTAGGTGGGGTATTTTTGGGCGAAAAATGGATCAAATGTTATCAAATTTAGCACACAACAAATCGTTATAAAAAAAAATTTATTCCTCGCTTTAGCGCCAACTCCCTCATTCAATAAGCTCTCACCCTCCAACGTCATATCTTGCCCATCGGCTCGTTGTTACGTGTTATTTATTTAATTTTACGAGCTCGTTAAGATTCCATTAGCACACCCAGTGGTTGGTACACATTTCTAATCAAACCTGACACTAATTTTGCTTATCGATATTCATCGATTAATTGCACCTGCACCCTGGACTATACCTGTCGAAACATGCACCTCGTTTGGCTCGTTCAACTTGTTACCGTAGCTAATTCCCAACAGCATACACACACACTTAAAGCTGCACCGGATAACCCTACGTGAACCTCCCCGAGGGAGCATCGGCAAGACGTCATGAACATCATCATCATCATGCGTATCCTCGCACGCCATTAAGCACACGGGAGCAATGATCGAATGCTGCGCACTGCTCATGTCAAACTGGTGTTATCGGGTGCAATCTTTCCCTCACCAGGGACACGTTGTACCAAACACTTTGTACCTCGGACGATGGTCTGAAGATGATTAGTTTGCCTTCCCTCCTCTTGGTGATGGGGATTCTACACCAAGCAACCCGAACAGGTTGCTACAGGAACTCATTCTGCAGGAACGAAGCCCAACACTAGTCACTACTAACATCAGATCGACCGATAAGATGCTGAACCGAGCCAGAAACGATGCAAAGATCAATATTTATATGTTAATTAATGTTAGATAACCAGCAATAGGGTGGAAAGACGGAGTGATGAAGAAGACAAGGCTACTACCGTTCGACCTCCTGATGCTTCACCCAACAACCAAGGGTTCTCTTCCCACCACAGGCTTTTTTCTCGTTCCAACCAATATTAAAAGTGATCAAAGCTGTGTCAGTGTTGAAAAAAAAAAACCTGAAAAGTATGCAGGACCATTGGAGTACCTGGACACCCCTTTGGAGTTACCCGGTAGAGGTTTATCACCACCACCCGGACAGTGATAATAATTTATTTTCAGTGAAAAACTGCTGCTCCCGATTCTGCTACCCATCTCGTCTCGGACGGTTTTCAAAATGGAATACGGTAGAGACTAGGTGGAACAAGTTTTCCACTTCCTCTGCCAGTTATCGCAGAGTGCTGGCGTGCAAGAGCTGGCGAGACTCGCAAAATGAGTGCCGGTGTACATTGGCGCGCATATAATCTGCTTATCGATGGGCTTTAATCTCAGACACCCGACACGTCTGTTAAGGCTCGGTCAGCGGGGAAACGAGATGAAATGCAAATGTGCAAGGGAGCGATAAATACGAGCAATTCCTCGTGCGTAAGAGCATTGTCCCAGGGCCCTACCCAAAGTAGGGCTTTCCTGTAAGGATGCATTCCCGTCTGCAGATTCCATGAGAGAGTTCCACGCTAAAGTGATTGCTTCTGGGGACCATTCCAACAAATTCCTTCCTGACTGGACAGCATCATATCCAGGACTCAACTAAACTTCCAAGAGCTAATAATAGGTCACTTTAAAACACAGGCCTGGCAAGAAGGCTACCGTAGATAGAGAAAGCCACCACATGCTGCTGTCAGCCTTCGGATGAAAAGTGTAGCAAATTTTTCACCTAAATGGACGCTGTAATTAAATCATGCACTGGTGCCATCTTCAATTGCCCTTGTCCCGTTCCACGCATCGATTTACGATCATCCGGAACCGAAAGAGGAGTTTTTTTTTTTTCAAAGCCATCCCCAGGCTGAATAGTAAGGTGATAAAATATGCACCATTTAGCACGGTGTATGTGCATTTGTGTGTTTCTTGCACGTCACAAGACACCGCCAGCCAAATGGGTAGGGGGAAAGGGGGAGTGGAAAAAAGCATTTAAGCAAAGCCTGCTTCGACTGTATCGCTCAAAACGTATAGCAGTCAATCGGTGGGCACTGTCATTAAAATAAATCAGTTGCAGAAATGATCTTTAAAAACCATGGTCACTGCGATCTGTAAATCATCCGCCCGCTTTCTTTCTGGTTAGTGTGCTAGAATGTGTTTGGCGCGTGGAATTTATGTAGCTCCCGAGTTTCCCGGTTCCAAGTGTTCGTCTAATGAAGTACCTAATGGTAGATAAACAGGATGGGTTTTAATTTATTGCACACCCCTAACACCCCAACAGGGTCCATTTAAATGATCTGTTTTTTGCTGTTGTTTTGTTTTGCAAATTACTAGCCGGGAATGGCAACAGGTGCTCCCGTGCCTGTTAATTTATGCAACAGAATTATAGAGCATTTTGATCGTGATTCATTTGCTCGTGTTTGAGAGCTTGTGAAAAGATGATTCACGTGTGAGTGGTTATACATAAAATGTTGTTTTGCATGTTTTTTTATTTTTATTTTGGGAATTTCTTCTAGGAACATATTAATTTTCCCACAGTCTACATTTCAAGCTGCTAATTACTTCTTTTTTTCACAACCCAAGGCTGTACAACATTCGGTAATACAATGGGTACATCAGAATAACCCGTTTCAAATGATTTCAATAACAATATTAAAAAAAGTTATAAAATTAAATAATTTGATTCTAAAAATATCTTGAGTATGAAAACGTGAAAAAGAAAATTTAAAATATTAAAAATATATATTAAAATAAAATAAATTGATTCAATTAATATTTTGAGTTTAAAAACGTTATATGAGATAAATCATATACAAACAAAACATAACACACAGGTTAAAAAGAAATGAAAATTGCCTTACCCTGAAATGGACTACCCTGTGCCAATTTGGTTTAAAAACTCATGCTTTATTTCTGCACGATCATCAATCTGTTTCAATTTACTTTAAATCGTAAATAAACAAATCCCACTTTTAACTCACAACAATCATTCAACCGCATTTTGAGCTGAATTCAACTTCTGCTATTCAATCAGTTGGTGTGAAGTAACTACGCTGGCAAACATCAATACCCATGTTAAGTTCCCTTTTACGAATCATCACTGTTCTAGTTTGTGAAAGTTTTGCGTTTGATTCAAAGTTTATCAGACTGATAGGGACAACACAGTTTTGACCTCAATTTACGCCTCCCCGGCACCAAAGTTTCACGTCCACGTGAGTGAAAAGTTGATTCCAAAAGGTGCATGATTAACACTGCCCGCTTCTTGGCGACCCTTCTCAAGGGGGTTCAAGGGGCATGTCAAATCAATGTCTTCGCCACCGGCAACGCCCAAAGCAGGCCGGAAAGAAAGCAAAAAAAAGCACTTCTGCTGGCTGACTTCCATGCAAAAATGCAAACAATGCAGTTTCGGTGCACCCTGTTCTGCGGTGGCAAACAGACGTGTGTCTACCGTGGAGGTGTGTGTGTGTGTGTGTGTGTGTGTGTGTGTGTGTGTGTGTGTTTTCGTACCTTTCGGCCCGTTTGATCCGCCTCCATGGGCCAAGGTGGAGGGATTTGCAACGTAAAACATTCATTCCTGCGATCATATCGTGTGATCTGCACCGGCCAGTCTTTCCGAAAGAGTGTTAAGCTGTGTAACGTATGCAACGTCATCGTTTTCATATGGTTTGTGTGCTGGAAAAAAAACAACGAACCTCAGGATACATACCATCCGATGACAACCGGATAATGTTCCAGCCATGCTTCACATCAACGCAAACTGATGGATGCCCCGAATGGCAAGATTGAATGAGCAGACGTAGAGATACCGCGACACCCTCGACACGGCGAAACTATCACTCGATACTGTGGTGTCACTGAACATATCAGGAAATCAGTAGCGGAAACGAATCGTGTTTTAATGCGAAAAAAAATTGAATGTACTAATAGTTTGCTTTTTATTTCAGGGCTGCCGTTAATTGACTATTTAAAAAATAATTTGCAATGGTTCTTCTGATTTCAAACGATACCTCTCTAATACGTGCCTACCTGTAGGAATATACGGTTCATATGTTAATACCATTTTCTAACTTTTTTTATTATCACAGCAAGGACAGTGTACGTTCAACAAAGACTATGCCATTGCCAACGTGAGCGAGTGGGCCATTATGCCCAAAAGCGAAGACGCACTAGCGTTTGCCCTGTGGAAGGTGGGCCCCATCCCGGTCAGCATAAATGCAGCACCCAAATCATTCCAGTTGTATAGGTACGGGCGTTTCGGGGGTTATTTCTACAACAGGTGGTAGGAATTTCTAGTGATTAGCATATACGTTTTCCTACTTTTTCCAATTAGCAATGGTATTTACGACGATGAAGCATCGTGCGATAACTCGAAGGTGAACCACGCGATGCTCCTGCTCGGCTACACCAAAGACTATTGGATACTGAAGAACTGGTGGGGAAGCTGGGGAGAGGACGGTTACATGCGGTTGGCACGTGGCAAAAATCTTTGCGGCATCAGTAACTACGCCGGTTACGTTATGGTTTGAATGTGAAGTGTAATGAGCGTAAGCTCTGTAACTAGAATTATAAATCGAATATTGTAAAGAAAATTTTAACTTTAGATGGGTGTTTTTTTGTTTTTGTCTATACAAGCGACAAGGGTTAAACACACATATTTTTTAATTTGAAAATTGGTATGTTCATTTCATTCCGTTGCCCTCGATCTGATAATCCGCTAACAAGTGCTAAAAGAATATTTTACCGACACAACAGAACATTTAACAGCTCTCGAATTGGGTCTTGTCGATCGAATCCCATTGCCATTCGTTTCCAAGTTCGAAACAACACTTGTCCCTGCCGAAATTGGGTGCCGAACCAGACGCAAAACAATCGTGCATAAATTTAACTAATCTGATTTTACCTTCAAAAAATGGTTGCAAACACCAACACAAACTGACCTGGAAAAAAAAAAAATCCACCCAAAAAAACACGACACACTGCAATTGCGTATCGAGACGTTTAAGTTTTGCGTGCGGAAATTTAAAAAAAGGAAACACACAAACAATAAAACTGCAAACCCATTCAGAATAAAGTGTGAAAAGGTGTGTGTGTTTTTTTTAAGGAGACGCATCAAAGAAAAACAAAAAATGATGATGACACCTTCCGAAAGAGCGCGTTAAAACTGTAAAGAATCGATTGGTGGTTGAGAGGAGAAAAAAAACACAACGCTGCAACGATTCAAATCGATTGCTTGGTTCATCCTTCCCATCTCAATGCAGCCGTGTGCCCCAAAGCATGTCGGCGAGAAAGGAACATCCCCCACAGCCAACCGTATCTGTATTGCCAAAATTGTATTAACTTCATCCTACCCCCCCCCAAAACCCCATACGGTGTGCGACTAAAACCGTGAATTATTGCAAATCAAAAAACATTTATTCCGACCGCACTAAAATACGATCCCGATTGTGGCTGGTCGGCGTGTCCGTCCCCACGGCACGGAAGCACCATTTCAGCAGCGTTTGTGAGGAAAATTGGCCAAAATGACGACACTTTTCCGATTCGGTACCGAGCGAATAAAATATATCCCTTCCCGGGGAGGCAAGATGTTGGTAATTTTGTGTCGTTCAACCATATTCTGTCGATGGTTTATGGTTACGTCCGTAGTAGGCCATGGGTAGTCCTAAGAAAGAAAAAATCTCGATACAAAATGTCAGTTTTAAAAAGCGCTTAAAGGTTTTATAAATTACAGCGTGAGTTGCATCAACAAATGCAATGGTAACACAAATTTAGTGCGTGAATGAAAAAAGTTTTGAGCTTAAGTTTTAGTTCAGTCCTCCCGGTCCCATTGTTCAATCGCGTGATGAACAATCGGATTTATCGTTCAAATTTACAACCCTGTGCAAAACTGCACACTTACCGATTGGTGCATCTTGCACCTTATTGCAAAAAAGGCCAGAGGAATTCAGTTTCTGCTGCTCAAATTCGATTACAAATTTTAGTTATGTAGTTGTTTTTTTTTCTGTTAATTTCACTTTTGCTTCCTTCCATTACCAGCACGTTTTTCGCCATTATCATTACTCAGCCAGGTATCTTTTGCGCCAAAGCATGGCGGATACGCTAACGCCTTTGAATTGCCTGCTAATTGACGATGAAATGCATCCGATAAGAGAAACACAAAACCCGAACTTGTGGTGCACTTTTGACACCACACAAAGCCACACAAAGAAGGCGCACAACCACAACAAAGCTGGGCAGAAAGAAAAACGCAACGCAACCGAGGTGACCCGAAAGCTCATCGTCACCTGGGTGCAACAGGTTGGTATGGCCAATCCACCACCTTCCCCACCTCCTCCCTCTCCCACTACCACTCTCCATTGTATTCGGTTGAATTTTGCGACGGAACAGCTTCAAAGCCATTGTTCGACATTTCTCTATCTTGTCGAAATGCATCAACAGGCAAAATAAATAAAGTGCATAAGTGCGGCGGCAGCAACAAATCCTGCCGTTTGCATCCATTTTTCACAGAAACCGAAACGGATCAGGGGGGGTTCGGGAGATTGATTCGGACCAAGAGGAGACATCATCGAGCTGGGGAAGGATTTTTGGTTTACAAATGATCAACACTTGTAAGATGTCAGCGTTGGAGCGGATCCTGCACCGGCAGGAGATGCATCGATGCATGAGGCCTCGTTTCTTTTAACGTTTGCAGACTTCCACCGCGAATTGTGATCTCAGATACAGTACAGAGCTAAAGGCAGTGATTTATTTGTTTTTTCTTATTTTCTTTGTGGGGAGAAAGCACACTTTGTTTAAATTTTGATTATTTTAATGCTTCTCTGAGGATTAAAATCACGCTACTAGTGAGTAGCCTAATACCGACAGGCATTGCTTTTAAATCACAACCTCTTTAGTGTCTAGATATCATCAATCTATTCCTTCTAATAAGCTCGACCACGCTGGGTGGCCAACTTGCCAACTTGGGTTAGAATGATGGTTCTAAGCTTTCAACACTCGTGTGTGATCTTCTCCGCCTTGGCAAGCGGCAAACAAAAAACGTAAATTAACTTTCAGCAAATATGATAAATCATTCTGACGGTGCAGGTATAAATCAAAGCTTGTTAGTTACGTGCTCCACTCACGGTAACGGGAGCCTACGGATAAGGTGTTGAAAGACGCTATTAGTAAATGACCAAACCACGATAAGCGGATTTACGAGCGTTAGCTTAGATGGGTGAATAAATTCATCCTTCTTGCCAATCAAAAGCTCATTCTTTGGAGAATTATAACTCGAATTAATTTAGAATTGTTTTGTTCTAATTTGGTTAGTTTGCCAACACAAACTATCTTAACGAGAATATCATACCCAGGAAGCGTTATGTTACGTTTTGATAAACATTACTTTGCAGCTTGCTAAAAATACCTCCAACATATGACCTCAATATTTACTCATCCTCAATTTCGCGTCATGCACGTCGAAGGCTCGCCGAGCTTCGTCTTTGCCTTTGTGGACATGGGAAAGTGAACACCATGATCGACACACAAACGGCTGGAGGATATCATCCTGACGATAAAGCAAAGTCTAGCATGATGCTGTTTGAACGATTGCGTACCAAATTAAATCATCACACGGAACTGATGACTTGACACTGGCTGTCTAGACGTTTCATTTCGTCTTCCCCCACCATTGTATAAACTTTTGCTCAAGCCTTTTGTGTATCCGCCTGTATCGGTACACATTTTGATCACACAGGCGCCTTTCGCTATACGTTATACAGGCTCTGTTTTAGGCACGAGCCTTATGGTTTTGCTGTTGCACAAATATTTACGAGCGAACAAATTGGCACAAGGTACGTTTGTTAGCGACATTTATTTGACCACAATACAGTCGATCTTCAGCTGATCGATCGCAACATGTTTGTATAAGGAAGCCTGCATTAGCTCCGGTGTTGTTGTTAGCGTTTGTCGATCAAATTTGTTCACCAAACGTTGAATCATCTTGTCCTGTCCAATCTGGCACGATATTATGCTGCATGATCTTTACAAAACTTTGCATGTCAGTTTGAAGCTCCGATCCCTCGTTTTGGCTGCATGGTCTTGCCACCTCATAATCAACAGAAATTCCCCTTTTTCTTTCTCTCACTTCTATTAGCTTGATTTATGAGACATGGTTTTAGGCACGCCGCAGCTCGACCATGACACGACCCTGCGAATATTTGGCGTCGTGCCGGTTTATATCGACTGCCATCGGCCACGAATTTGGCATTACGAAAAATTAGCCACACATACCGGACGCACTCACCGGGTTGGCCTCAGACTGGTCACGTGCTAACATTCCATTGTTTCAACCAGCACGAGAAGGCCTAACAGTACGCCTGTTCGGTTAGTGCGAAAGTGATCGCCTGGGCTTTACCAAAAAAAAGGGACTGTGTCGATTTGACTGATCGGTTGGTTCATTAGGTCGGATTAGGTACGGGATTATCGGACGGGGAATTATGCTCCACACTGTGGTGTGGATGGACAGTGCGACCCTCGGAGAACGGATAAGATTAAAACATATTTCACCATATCGTATTGACAGTGCGTTAATCTCATTTCGAATGCTTCCCCTTCATTCCTCATATTTCAATGGAGGCGCTCATCTTTGACCATCCAAAACCGGAATAGGAGCTCGGCCACAGTTGTCTGTACCAGTTCCTCTAGAATGCATCGGTATCTTCTAAGCAGGTTCAGAATATCTTGTCTCATATGAGTCTTCTTGCTAATAAGTTATGTTCTCAAGCAGCTTATGGATGATATGCTGCAAATATACAATATTTACTGTTTCACTACATGCATCAAACATAATTTAAATTCCCCTTCTCACTACATTTCCTGGATAATTTATGACATCACGGCATTAAAATAATTATCATTAGCGCAACTTAAACCACATAACCTCCTATAGTGCTACAATGTACAAGGATTTATTCAACAAATTATTGACTACCTTTAGGCGTACTGATAATTTTGAATTTTATTTCCGGTATCATTTCTGACGATTCAAAACCGTTAAATTGCCTCTCCCAGACAAGTGTGTAAGTTGCTTTCGAAAGTCAGCTTAAACATTATTGCCACCTTTAAGCTTCAAATCCCTTTCCTTTCTAATATAATTGTATTTATTTTTATTGGCATTTGCCTTTACAAATAACTCCCAGCTTTCCAACGCATTAATGTAAACCGAATTCGTGTCTGTCAGTGGCTTTCAAAACATAAATAAATTGCTGTCATGCTGCAATCGCTCACACCATATGTCAATACAGTGAAAATAATTTCGTTTTGCGCACTGCCTTCGTGCAGATTAATTTTTTCCCGTTTTCCGTGGTGCAAAGTGAAGAAATTTAGCTCTATCGCTTCAAAATGGGCGACGGAGAAAGTGTAAATGGTGTGCGACTAAATGGAGCTGCTGCGGATGGTGTGAAAACACCCTTCCTAATTGGTGTTGCTGGTGGAACGGCCAGCGGAAAGGTAGGTGCAAAGTATGAGCGCAGGGTATTGCCCGTGGGATTGCTGCGCAGTCTGCAGTGCGAATCAAACTGTGGCCACGGCCTTGAAAACGGTGCCAAATATAGACGTTTGCCATCTGCATGCACCATCAATTGGTAAAACAAAACACATCCACTCACCGCCCAACACGCATTCTGCTCCCTTTTCCCTGTTCCGCAGTCGACCGTATGCAAACGCATCATGGAACAACTGGGCCAAGCTGATATGGACCATACGCAGCGACAAGTGAGCAAACAAAGCGTCCGACACATTTACGTAATCATCGTTCACTTACACAGCACCACAACATGCATTTGTTTTCATTCCCATCGGTGCACAGGTCGTCACTATCAGCCAGGATAGCTTCTATCGCGAGCTGTCGGATGCGGAAAAGGCACGCGCCGAACGGGGTCTCTTTAACTTTGACCATCCGAGCGCGTTCAACGAGGAGTTGATGCTGCAAACGCTGCAGGACATTCTGCACGGCAAGAAGGTGGAGATCAGCGAGTATGACTACCGTCGAAATTCCGTCTGTCCAGAAAAGATAATCACCATCTACCCGGCGGACGTGGTACTGTTCGAGGGTATACTGGTGTTCTACTTTCCCGCGATTCGAGATCTCTTTCACATGAAGTTATTTGTCGATACCGATTCGGATACACGGCTGGCCCGAAGAGGTAATGATGACCGTTACAGCCCGGTTTATGGGTTGAGCTTCGTCATGTGATGATGCTTCTAAATTATGTTTGTGTTCCAGTTCCACGTGACATTAATGAACGAGGACGAGACTTGGATCAGGTGCTCAATGCGTACATGAATTTTGTAAAACCAGCATTCGAAGAGTTTTGCTCGCCGGTATGATCATTTACCAAACTATACCTAACGAACGAAAACATCTCAACACTGACTCGTCCATTTTCAGACTAAAAAGTTTGCTGACGTTGTTATACCAAGAGGAGCTGACAATACAGGTAAATTGATTATCATGTTTAGTATAGATATAAGTACATTTTCTATGTACTGCTTTGTGGAATATTTGAACTACCTGCTTCACGTTTTAACATTTCGGAATTTTTAAATTTGTAAAACAATAAACATTAATCTATTTTACATAATTATTGACACTATACATTCTGTTTTTTACAAAATCGTTTCTTTTCTATTTTGCTAATTTACTCATTCTGGTGCGATAACTTCGCAGCAAAGAATGTAAATGTATTCACATTTCTCTTATCATTCTCCATCGTGAAACATGCACTTTGTGATACTGTTTCAATTTCCTCTTCGTCTCTTAACTGAAAGTTCTTCTACGGTGTGAGTGTGTTCGTACTTTATTAAGGTTTTGTCAAGTCATTTCATTTCTTTCGTAACAATCTTTTCTAAACTCATATCCTTGGTTTTTATTTCAAACCCAAAATTACATACGCCGTGACTGTTGTTTTTCGTTCAGTGAGATCAATAATATAGTTCACGCGAAATAACAACACCGGGTTAGAGAATGGTTTCTGCTGGACGTTTCTCTTACATTTCTTGCTCATCTTTTTCTAACATTTTACAGTTGCGATCGATCTGATAGTGCATCACATTAATGAGATCTTGCATCCGAGTGGCGGACTCAACCAGAACGGGCACTAAACTCGAGTGGGGTCGCGTGTTGGTCATGTTGGTCCTCTGCAATACAAACTAAGTTCTGCAGCGATCATCACACACAAACACAGTAGGACTAGTGTGTCATTGATGTCACATGTTAAAACGCTGTCAGAGGATTAGAGCAAACGGTCAATACCGAAAAGCGCATCATCGTTAAAAGCAAACCCTAGTGCGCCTCACCTCACGCATCCAATGTTATGTCGGCCGAGGTTGCAAGCTTCGAGTCCTACTTATTAGGGAAGATATATAGGCGTAACGGCAAAACACCTCAGCAAAACGCATGCCAAATTTAATGTTCCAAGCTAACATACTGCATGACAGCTATTTTTATACAGTTTTTCACTGGGAATTTGATACCTTAACCATAATCATAGTAATAGTGCATTAAAATTCCTTACTAAAGTACATCCCAAAACCGTTACATAGACTGATCAAAGCAAATGGATAGGCTCCTGGCTGAAATTTGGCTCATCATACAGTTTTCCTTCTTGGTTAAATCTTATTAACACAATGCTTACGTTTTGGATCCTTTACCCATTGACAAATAGTGAATACAATAGTAACGTTTTCGAAAGCCTGTTTTTGAACTTATTTAGCAACCATGTTAACGAACCGTATTTCTAGTAGCAGCAGTAGTAGCAACAAACAAAATACTTACCTTTCATTTGCAGCATCTTATAATGTTATACCATACTGCACTTGTTAAACCATTGGCCTTTATAAGGCCTTCCGCCTCGTGTGCCACAAATTATTAAGCTCGCATTTATGCTTTTATACACGTAGAGCCTGTTGAATGCAGTCTGTATTACCCATTCCTACCATTCTTAAATTCATTATTTTTTTTTGGATTTGGAAACATCCCTTTGCCAAAGACATTCCTGTTTGCAGTTATCAGTTTGCGCCACTGCCAGTCAGCTAAAATCATTTCACAAACATCGAGCAAAACATAATTTACCTTTATCCAACTAACCAGTGAGCAGTGAATTGTTGTCAAGTAGCATAATAAGCAAACCTCTTTGAAAGATAAACTTAACTAAACCCGTCTCATTAGACTGGACCGGTGGTAAGAAAGCAAGATACGCTGGTTCATCTTTGATCCCAAACGTCCACCGTGCGTAAATGTCTAGCGTTTAAGAAACACAAACAGGAAAACGAAAACGTGTAACAGATAATCGAAACGAAATGGTGATCATACAACCGTTAAGACCAATAACGTATAATCCGATAAGGCATGATTTGTGTATGGCACAATAAAGAGGACATTTTTCGAATACGCATACATCGGTACGACTTATTTCATTTTGTTTTCGTGTTTATCATGTTTCTATTATCATTCTCTTTTGGGCTGTACTACATACGTTTATGTTTATGTTCCGTCCAAATCGCCCCATCGTTGGTTATCGAATGCATTCCATTCCGCGGTTCTATGCTCTTCTTCGTCATGCAGATTTCGTTAATGTTGACAAATGATGCACTACCAGTATCGTTACTTATGCCAAAGTCGTGTTTATCTAGACGCTGGTTTAAAAAGCCATTTTTTTCTTCACGTTCCAACACAGACGAACTTGATACCGTTCACCTATCAGCCTGATTTCTTGTCAATTTAATTGCACTAACAAATTCTTCTATTTGTTCTCCCTCATTCCAGTCGCAATCGATCTGATCGTGCAACACATTCGCGAGTTTCTGAACAATCGTACCCGCAGCGATCATAGCCCGCATTTGGCCAACTGCGGTACCAGTGCCCTAAATCTGGCTAACGGTAGAGGTAAGCCATCCTTTAACGATACCGATCAGCACTATCGGCCACACTGAGAAGTGGTGGTGCCCCAGACTGCCGACCGTTCACTGTTCGGGAAACACTCTTCTTGCTACCCCCTTTTCCCAAGATTTCAAAGCAATCCATCATAATCATACCTGCCTGTGTCCTTTCACGTAAATGACATTCGTGCGTCGTAGTTCTATAACAAAAAAACCCACTCACACACACAGACACACACACACCAACACAAAAACGAAACAATTTATTTTTCACCAAAAACGTATAGATTATAAGTTAACGCCTGTCGTTCTTTTCACTACCAATAGTGTATAACGCTAGTTCACACTTCGTTACGTTAAATACCAAATATGCATAGCAAGCACACAAATTGCTCCTGACGATCGGGCAAAGGATTGGATTAGAAGGCAAAAAAGAAACACTAAGGCGATAAACTAAAACGGCTCAAACACGCAGTGTTACTTGTCAAACGTAGTTTTTCCACAGGACGTAGCCAATTGAATTATTTAAGTTTAATCATACGTGCATTGGATACGTAAAAATGGTTTTTATTTTATTTTATTACGTTGAAATACCTTGAAATTAAATTCGATATTCATAACCTAACCTTTTCCATATTTTGGTTCTTTTTACTCCGTTAATAAACATTTACACTGATACAAAACATGATTAAACCATGCCATAATCCATACTACAAATTGCTAAGGAACTTCCCCAACCAAAACAAATGCAAATGTTCAATTTTGGTTGTTATTAGACGCATTTCACACTTGTTGCAAATGTCTCGATAGTTAGTGCAGCACAGTAATAAATCATCGCGGTGGGATGAAAGCATTTGTTTTGCAAAGCAATATTTAGTGGAGATAATCATTTCGTCCTGTACAAGCTTGGTTAACCGCTTGCAGATAGTAAACAGGTTGTGTAAACAGTGAACTACACATTAAACGTACCATAGCTTTTAACTTGTATAACTAAATTTATGCCATCACACCCGATAAACCACTGTTTCTTAAATAGTTACAAAATGAAGCGTACTGTTATCATCATGATAGCGCTTATACAACAGCCATAATACAGCGTAAATTAGGAAGGTTAAATGTAAACCGCATACACACACACACACACACACGTAAGAATCGTTGAATTCTCGAATTCGGAATCGTGTAGATAAGTGGTGTTTTATTTCAGCAAATAAGCTCGTAGCTACAACTACATGCGCATTTACCACGTTTTTAGCTTATCCGATGTTTCTCTAGGTTTTTTTTTATCGTTATTACTTTAAATGCCGTTTTTATTTCACTAATATTACATTTATTGCTTGTTTGTTTTTCGTATCTTGTTATGTTAACATTATGTTATCTTTTTCTCTTATCTTTTTATGTTATGGTCTATATTACATTTTCTTTTGTATCTGTTTTGTTGTTGTAATTTGTACATTATTAACTCTGTTTCGTTTCCTCTCTTTATACCGTGTCTGATATTTCTAGTACGTTACTTCGTATTCCACTAGAACACATAGAACATAGACGAAAAATGAAGCTAAAATCCAAATTTGCAATGAGAACCATTTCTCCGAGTCACAGGACCTTAAACACAAGCTACAAACATAACAAAGAACATATACAATAGTAAACTTGTAAAGGCTCCATCCATCTGGAACAATGTTATCGATAAGACATGTGTTTAGATTTCCCAGTGGGAAAAAGTTCCAGTTACGATTGGGAAATAGCAGTAGCAGCAACACCAAACCCCTAATAGGTTGTTGCACACACAAATCTAGATCAGCAAAGTAGAATGTTCTTGACTGGACTTTTTCTGTCGAACCATGAGTGAAATATAGGCATACACACATATTAATATTTATGTTGACAGTTGAAAGCTTCTTACTCAAACTCACTGTGTTGTTACCACCACCTGTGCAAGCACAAATCGATCCTCAAATCTA
The DNA here is from genome assembly GCA_000349165.1 of Anopheles christyi. NCBI lineage: Eukaryota > Metazoa > Arthropoda > Insecta > Diptera > Culicidae > Anopheles > Anopheles christyi. The sequence goes on along the minus strand of KB700504.1, from coordinate 3,310 downwards.
TATTTGGTTGGTTGTGTTGTTTTATTGCTGTTAGTCAGATCACTCTACGAAGTGCCATCGTTTATTAGTTTATAATTTATCGTTACATGTATCGCCACATAAATGTACTGTTTTACTAGTTAATTACATGCTGAACACCAAAACGGGAAACGAAATCAAAAATATTAAAGTAAAATAAAATAAAAACACCGACACACACCCAATCTCCTGACTCGTTCTCTGGCTGTGCGTGTCTTTGAATGTAATAATAATAATAATAATTCGTTGGGTGTTTTGTCCCTGGTGGACCGTTTCCAATTTCCTTTTGTTTCAAATTCGATCTGTTGAAAGTTTTAATAAAAACAAATAAATACACTCCAACCATCACGTTCATTACTAAAGCCCTAGAAAATTGTGCATAATTGACATGCTTTTGAATGTGGAACCTGTGGATGTGGATGATAATTATTTCAACTTTTACCTGTTTGTTCCTGTCGCTTTGTATTATCCGCAGCTCAAACTAGTACGCACTCGATATCTCCTTCCATGATCAGTAGCCAGCTCTATGCGGTATTGTACGAGTACAGTTAAATAAGCGCATATTATTAACGTCAAGTGTGATAGGAAAGAATGTTTAAACAATTTGTTCGTAAATTGCGATACATAGTCAAATTTTGGTAACTTCTGGTACTTCAAATTTACCTAATCTATTCCACGAAACCATGTAAAGCACCACAGTCCCACAAAAACACAAAATTCTGGAGTGAAGCAACTAAAGCCACCGGTGTATCGAAAATAAAGAAATACTAATATTGGGTTCTAGTAAGGGAGCCCTTAAGGCCGAACAATAATCTTTGAAGAGCAATACATAATTTATCATTAGGATAAAATGTACGTAAGGACAATGTAAGTACTGTCGAAAAGTAGTGGAAGTGTGCTGGGAAACGAAGGACGCTGTTTGCTGTTCCACATTAACTCGTCCGTGCGTTCAGCTTCGCAGAGACTTTAAGCAACAAGCGAAGTGGGAACATAACCAACAACGCAAGAAGGCTTAAAACGATTATAGAAAATGAAACAAAAACTATAAGCAACAATTTTATAATCCCTGTGTGATATCGTACAAACTTGGAAAATGATATTGGAGAAACGAAAAAATTTAAAACATATTTAATATTTTAATTTGATAAATGCTGCAACCATAAAGGACACGCGGATCGGCGATCGCGCGATCACTTCATCACAGCGCATAGACGCTACTAAAAAAAAAACACGCATATGACAAGGAAAGATAAATGTACAACCGTCAATCTTTATGCTGAAATCTTGAACTTTATGTACAATAGGATAAAACACCACCAAATATTATGATTTATTTTATATCTACAATTTGAAAATAAAAAGCTGTTTAGACCAAATGAAATCATTTGATGTGAATCGGGGTTTCCTGACTATTTTGATGACAATATGCTGTTTTTGATAATTATAATTTGATGAATGCTCATGATGTGCAAACTGATCATTGTTTAGGTTATAACGATGAACTGTATTGTTTACTTAATTTATGTACTAATAAAAAAAAATTAGGGATTTTTACTTTTTATTTACAGGTTTTTCAATGATTTTTTTATGTGGCCAGTATGTCATTTGATTAAATATAAATAAATATAATACACATTAATAAATTTAACATATTCATAATATACATCTTTCTTATTAAAAAATCAATATTTCTTACACATATTGTATTTAATTATTTTAAGATTTGAAACAAACATTGTTTTATTTTCTAATTAATACTCCTCTAACGCACCTCTAAGATAAGCTAAATGATACCTTTTTGTGTGCTGCACTGTAAAAGCTTAGTTCGAAAATTTATCTAGACAAAATGATGTACAATGAACGTAAAATAAAGGTTTTGTTTTTTACTTCGCTCAATTCCGAAAAAAAATACAATTCAAATTTGATGTTACAAGCAATGTAAAGTTCTTTAAAAGCTTAAGACTTTGTGGTTTATAATATTCTCTTTTACTCCATTCCCAAAGGCGGCCTCTACTGTAGATTTTCACCTGTCCCGACACAAACACACTCACGCTGCGCCTACGCATATACCTGCAGTTTCTAGCACACAGCACTGCTCCGGTAGGCTGCATTAGCGAAGGGCCCATTTGTTTGGTCCCGCGTAGTCCCTTGCACAGTGTATGTTTGTTGTGTGCGTTGACTTGTGCGTGTAACGGGTTTGCACGTTGTGTCGTGTGATATCAGCAATTATCAGCAGTGATTTGTATTAATACTTCCCTTCATCATTCACTACCCCAACCCACGGGGAAAGGGGTAGAATTCAACCTGCGTAAGGTTTCTATGAGAATCGGCGCGAACAGCAGAATCCCACTGGGGTGCGTGAGAGCCCACACAGTGCTACTACACCAACACACCGGCGGAAACCATTAAGCCGTGTTGTCGTGACGCCGTCCGTCGTTTCCCCCATCGTTTGTGTCTCGCCGTCCATGGTTGTCATGGTGTTCGAACGCCAAAGCGTGTCTCGTGTCGTTGTGTGAAGGCACGAGTACTACAGGGCTTTCCGCAAAACCGCGATGCGTACGCGAGCGACGGTCGCCAGTTGAGTTCGAAGTTTGGTCGCGTACGGACGGGTCCTACATTGACGGCGTCCCGGACCAGTGGGCCTTCTTCTTTTTCTTTTCTTTTTTAAACCTATGCGACCGGTTAGTGTGGCTCGGCTAAAATCAACGACAGCACACCTTCGCTCCTTCGCTTTTAGCTTTGAACGGGAACACGTGTGCAAATTTGAAGTGCATTTAAATGAAGTTTAACTGCGTTTAGTGTTAAAATGGTTATGGTCATTCCTTAGGCACAAGTGTCCCTTAAGGCGTACGGTGTGTGTGTGTGTGTGTGTGTTGGCAAAAGGCGTGATCAGGTTATACGCCCCCCTTCATACGCGTGGTGATAAAACAAAATTTTGCTCGCGCTACAGATCGACAAGGGGTGGGTTGTTTTGCGTTTCTCCCCATTTTCATAAATGTGTAATCGTCCATGTGTGTGTAAGTGAATATGTTTTTAGAAGGGCAAAAAAGTGTTCCACAAGAGAGATGATGACAAATTAAGCATTTAGCAAAACAAAAAACAACCCGGGAAGAGGATTCCTCAAAGCTCACCCTTACTACTTGGTGGTGTACCGTGGTGTTTTAGGGGAAGATTTTGCAAAACGAAGCGAAATTTTTACTTTCCTCAAGCGTCTCGTCCCCCCTCAAGCGCAGCATCGAGCATGCGATCGTGCTGTGTGAAGAAGAAAGGCAACCGCAAGCAGCATCAACGC
>KB700493.1:0-25178 GCA_000349165.1 Anopheles christyi | reverse complement strand
TTCCATGACCGTTTTTCCACGTTCCATGGCGCTGTGGCGGTTAATTTGTTTTAACGGTCGTTGCATGCTGGGATGGTGGCGCCTCATGAAAATAAGTGACTGTGTGTGTTTGTGTGTCCGTGTGGTTGATACGAACGATTGATGCAGCTGCTGCAGTTGAATCTGGAGCTTGGGATGGCTTTCCCTCCTTCGGGGTGGGATCGTGTCGGAAGTTCGTGAGAAAATTAGCACCGATCGGCAGTAGTGGGAAATCGGGAGGGCTTGTGCGGAGGATGTTTTTTAGTGGGAAAAGGAGTGGAAGAGAAATTTGTGTTCAATTGAACGAGAGTTCGAATGGGGTGGTAGATTCATAAACTATTTGAATGACTTAAAAATAGACAAACAAATACAAATAGTCATTAATGCTTATTGGGAAGAATTTCTATAGAGCCTCAAGATGAATTAAATTTCTACCCTATGAGGTCTTAGAATTTTGAATCGATGTGTCAATACTTCTACGGGAACATGAACCTCTTGAAGATTTCCACACCTTTCAAGCTCCAGAATTTCTTCACATTGATTGAGACTGAGAAAATGACTTGTTCTCGCTAAGAATCTTGCAAATTAAATAGACAGTGGTCTCCCATGCTCTTGCTTTCCGACCAAAGCCTTAATTTTCACTACTTACTCTAATTGAATTTACTGTTGTCTATTTACACTCGTATTCTTTTCCTTCCCTTTTATTTCCCGCAGGAGGACGTACGGTACAATGGTGCTCCCGGGAATGCCCTAGGCAACAGCGCCGTGGCCGCTGGTAGTGGTGCTAATGGTACTGCCAGCAACAGCAGTAACAACATCAACAACAACAACAACAACAACAACAACGGTGCTAGTAATTTGCATCCCGCCCTAATGCAGCTTCAGCAACAGCACAGCAACGGCAAACTGCTGGTGGGAAGTGGCAACGGCGGTAGCCCCACGTCCGGCGGCCCGGAACGGCCGATGCTGCTGAGCGGTGGTAGCGGTGTCGCGGCCGTTAACGGAAACAACGGCAATCAGACGCCAACGCCGACGATTGTCCCCGGTGGGGGCAACAACATTACCAACGGCAACAGCATTCTAACGCAAGCCGGGCTGGAGGAGTACAGCCGGGCGTACTACGAGCAGACGGCAATGTACCATCATCAGAAGCAATCGTCCTACGCACAATCGGAGGGTTATCATAGCTACGTGTCCAGCTCTGACTCGAGCTCCACGCCATTCCTTGATCGGTAAGTAACCCAAACGGGCGGGGGAAAAGTAGAAGAACATATCTTCTTGCGATAATGCGCTTCCAAATGCGTCGGGGGCCTTAAAAGCGCCGAGAACCGAGACGTACATACATATACACATTGGTGTATCAGCTGTAGGTCAGTAGAAAAGCTATTAATTTAACGCTTGATCGGGTCTGTGAGTATGGCTGTGTCATCGCCGGTTTCAAACACACGTTTCACGGCGGCTAATAGCCGATGCCGGTGCAGGTGCATAGGTTTATGGGCATGCTTCGCTCACTCGGTCAGGGTTTTGATGTCGATGATGTACAGCTGACAGTGTCGAGTGGCGAGCTTCACACAAAATAAAACAAGGGTAAAAGAACACCCAAATATCTTTGGACGAGTAGTGAAAGATTGCCGATGCATCGTGGCTGTCATCGAACGCGTTAATTTCCGGAAGACATGACAAAACACTTAAAAGTAGACGGTTTTCTACTGGTTTTTTTTTGTTTTGGCATTTCCATGTTCCATTTAGGAGACTTGCACAGGGATGAAACCTGCAACATAAGGAAATCCCTTGCAATGCCCAGCTGGAGGGTATGGATATGATGTTTTTGGAAGTGTTTGTTAATGCAAATCCATGCTCTCCATGTCAACATGTACGTTCCGGGTGGGAAAGATTTTGCTTAAATTTGGACAAGCGTTTTTTCACGGGAGCCTTAAAAGGTGGTCGCCAATGTTTACGCAGGGATAGAAAGTGTTAAAACTTTCATTTTAATGGAAAATAACAGTAGGGCGGATATGCAAGACGGATATTGTTATAATTTTTGAACCAGATTTGTTTGTCTGCAATGGAGTTGTGACTCAAATATGTTCATCCTGATATTGTTGGGGTCGTTTGAACTTCTTTCGAAGATGAATTCTAATAACTACACGATCAAAAACATCTTCATGATACAGCCGGAACTACAATAAGAGATAGATTAATTATTACGCCCTCAAAAACAACTCCTCATGTTTGATCTTACTATCTTTATTTTTTTTGCTCTGCACTTCTTTTTGTGGAGGAATCGAAATTAACATTTTTTAAGCACACATCCATCATCATCTTTCGTTCATTTTTTTTTTGTTACTGCTCTCAAACGTCCAGTAAGTAATGAGCTGCTAACCCGGCAAACAACGTAAGGTTATTTGCTCCACATAAACCATCCCAAAAAGGAGGATGCATATAATTATTACACAAATAATTTGGTACGGATTTTGGAGCTGGGATAGTAGCAGGAAGAGCAGCCGGGCAAACAAAAAGAAAATGTTAGCCGAGCTCATAAATTGAGTTTTCTTGAAAATGAAACACACTGAACTTTGCCGTAGCAGTAGAAAAAGAAACACGAACCACATCAAAAGAAGAAACCAAATTTCCTGCAGCCTGATGTGGGTGGGTTCAATTTGGTACGATGGTTTAGGTGTGTATGTGTGTGTTTTTTCTTACAACTGTTCGATGCGCATCATATTCCATCAAGATGTGTTCGGACAGTTGGAAAAACTTGAACTCCAAAACCGGGTGAAACGAGATCTTGATATGCACAGCAACCAAGCAAAGGCGTTTGATGTGTGGGATTTGCGAAATAGAGCAATCATATTCATGGACTTTGCGCGATGGCATGAAAAGTGTAGCGAAAACTCATGCCACCAAATGTGTGTGCGATGCTAAGTAGCGTAAAATGTGGAGCATGGCTTTTCCACCCGGTTAGACACTGCCTTCGTTTAGGAAGTGGAATAGCAGAAAATTGCAATTCGTGAATCAGACATAATTTTTCACGGTGATGACGCAACTGATGGCTGCAGATACATAAATTCTAACAAGCGATTTGGTGCTAATTTTTCCTCATCACTGTGCGCACACTTATAAGGTGATTGGGTGGAGTTGTTAACGTTATCGGGATGTTGTTTTTGTTGCCCGGTGATACCAAACGAAACCGTTTGCTACACCCAAGGTGTGTTGCTAATGGGTTGAGAGCAACTGGTGAAGAAACATCCTTCAATCTTCTGATTGATTCCGGCATCGATCCGTTAAGGCGTGAAAATGACCAGAACGAGCAAGCCTCCTTCCAAACTGAGCTCCATTACTGTTTCATCTGTGTGGTGGGAAAGAAGGTGTATCGTTTTCAGGGCGCTTGTTTGCTTCGTTTGCTCATAAAGCGCTCGCCCCCCTCCTCCGAGACTTCTTCGTTCTCCACATTACCATCACCTTATGAAAACCATCACTAATGAACTTCAGAAAAGTTCCCAGCAACCGCGCGCGCTCGCCTGGTAGAGTGGGAGAGGAAGTAGTAGCGGAAGAAGTTTTGGGGCGTTTGAAATATTACACAAAACCTCCGAGCACAAGAAAATGGCCCCGATTCCAATGAAATACGCGATGCAAACGATGGGCGAATGAAACGAATCCAATATTATATTTCAACCCAAAAAAACGAACTTACCTCCTCCCTCGCTACTCAGCCTACCTTTAAGCTCAATCAATCTATGATCGATGGGTTTCGAGATCGATTTTCTGCGTCCGAGAAATGAATCTGCCAGCGCACGACGAAGTTATGGACGATGTTACTCTCTGTGGCAAAATAAATAAGCGAATTGGGTAGCGCTAGTTTGGGTTACGCATGAGGTTCCTATTATTGGGATGATATAATGGGGTGATTGCATTCGGAATTCGATTTCCGACACCTTTCCTAGAGTCGCTTGGAGTTCGTGGCATTTGTTCCTCCCGTGTCCAGGTGAGCATTGTATTGCGATTGGCACAGAAAGGAAGGCAGGCCATATGAAGTCATAATTATAGCATTAAGAATCATTATAAGCGATACGTTAAAGTATATTGGCCTTTTTCCGTTGGGTAAGCTGTATCATCCCCTTCAAGATCACCTACTTACTAGCATTATGGTCTGTCAAAATCAGTCCTTCTGCATTTCGGTTTGAATTGGATTTGATTAAAACATCGCCTGCGGGTGAAATCGCCCCAAGCTCTAGTGCGTCCGCTTTATGTAGCGGCTACTGCACAGTTGCTGTGGTAAGACCTTCTTGATTGGGTTCTTATTGAAGCAGCTCCAAACGCATAATGCCTTTCGTTTGGCTGCTTCTGCTGATAGAGAAACGTGTTTTCAATTTCATGCAGAGTTTCCTTTTTTATTGCAGCTTCATTGCATGTGGCAACGGAAAGAGGGAGCAAGCTTATGGACACTGAAACCTCGTACGTTAGCAGTATGATTAATGAAACTACTTCAAATGATTTCAAAAGCCTAGGCAACCGTATGCTCATTGTCCGACATCAAGCCATGTTATAATCATTCGAGATGAAACAGAGCACAAGGATCATCATTTCTATATTCAAGGCTTTAAGGTTGAAAGCCTAAGTAGGGAGGAAATCGAATGTTTTCCAAACAAGCTCACCAAGAATTTCGTACATTCGAATCGAAAGCAAATCACGCTCCTCAACGTTATCTGACAACCTGCATCTGCCTTCTAACGAGCTACAACTATACACGCCCGGGATGCAACGAGAGACAGACAGAGCGTGTTCCGGGTCATGATCAACAACATCCGTTCGATCGATCCCACTTCCTTTCACTTTCCTCTTCCGGAAGGTGTCATGCAGATGTCTAAACATTTCGTTTTCATGCTACGACGTCCGCGGGAAACGGTGGCCCAATAAAACTTTCGCTTACGAAGAATCGTCCTCCAGAGGGAAGGCAGCTCACCCAAGTCAGTTGGGAAGGCTGAGAGCTCTCAGCTAGAAGGCTAGGAGGGCTTCTGCCGCTGCTTTAGCAGTATTTCGAGGTTCGGGATAAGTTTGATACAATCTGACCCCGTTTAGAGGGGCTTGTTGGGCTGCTTTTGTAGCGAACGAGGGCAGCTGACTCTAATTCCGTCCTATGACCTGACCCTGACTGAATCAAGGCGTTACCCGCTGAGCGGACTTGAATGCCGGTCCGTGAATTGATCAATCGAGAGGAGGAACGGTTTCTGCTAGGTTATGAGCAGCATCGTATTTGCTTGGTAGATATAGACTTCTATATCACTTTGGAGATCTATCTTAGATAACGACCAAAAATATATTAGTGCAGTGTTTAACTTCTGATTCTATTGGAGTTAAAAAAATGTTCGCTTAATTTTTTTTTAAGGTTAGGTTCGATACCAATGAACGAACTCTAGCACCATAATGTACACTTCAGAAAGCAGTTTAATGGTGGATAGAAAGACAGACATGTTCGTTTCCTCTACAGCGCTTACTGGCGTCAGTGATTTAGGGTAAGCTTTTGTCCCAGCGAAGAAATGAGATACGGATCAGTCTGCGGATCTTACTGTTCGATCCTCTCAAACTGGCACGAGTTCATACTTGAGTGAACTTCAACCTCATATCGCCCAGGCAGCATCTCAGCAGCAAAAAGGAAACTCAAGATACGTTTGCTCTCGATGTCTTTTGCATTTTGGCACGTATTGCTATTTATTTTGTTTGTCTATTCGATTTCTATCACCCGTTCCACCAACCTTATATACCACCGGGGAAGATACTCTCGAGGCTGCTACAGTCAGTTCTTTGTTGAGGGGCAAATTTTACAGCTATAGGTCATCGAGAAAAAGCCAATCGATCTTATAACCTTCGCTATGCAAAACGCTCCCTGCCATTCGTTTGGCCGAAGATCTTATGATCATTGTGTGATCGATAAATGCGAGAAGATTGAAGATAAATTTTAGAGTATCTTTTTGGGTAGCTTTGCCAAACACGAACTGCTGCTTGTTCGTATGAAACAAATGAGGTGTAGTTGGGAACAAACAAATCGAACAGAAACCCATCTTCATTTACAACCAAAACAGCCCCTTTTGAACCAAGCAAGCAAGCAGTACGGTGGGAGCACCGAGATACAGAGCGTTTTCTTTGGGTAAAATAACTTTCTCTGGTTGCTTCACTACACTGCAAGCTGTAGACGGATGTGGTAGATTTTCTCCATTTCCCTTGAAGGGGGGTGTTTAGAGAAGATCTTGTTTCACGGTAGTTTGTGATGTACTTACTGTAGAATGAAGAACGTAATGAGCAATGTTCCCTGTTTTCTCAGTGCTTGAACGGGCGGACAGAAAATTACTTTACAAAGAAAGAGGGAGTATTACCGTTCGGTATTCTCGTTAGAACCTAAGCTAAATACGCTCGAAGCCATAGCACACCGAATCAGCCGACGAGTCTGCAAACGTTAATGTCGGCTAAATAACTGCTACTGGATGTGCGTTACCAACAAAATAGAGAAGATGAAATAAGCATGTATTGTTGTTGGGAGGTTTTGTCTAATTACGGCTGTCCGTCGGAAACGGAAATGTTTATTATGTTTTGACCATTGCAGGCATTTTGTTCGCGTATGTAATGATGGTTTTGCGTGGCTTGGTGTGTTCTTGCCAACCACCTACATTGTTTCATGCACAATTCAAGCAAAACCAATCTTAAGCTTGCTAAAGGCGGTTCTTTGTGGGTAGTAAATTTCAATTGAATTCGTTTAAGAAATAGAATAGTTCATTAAAGAAAGTCAACCATTGCTGACCCTTCTTGAAGCATACATTAATCATTTCCGTCAAAAAGTGTGATTTATTGACACCACACCTTCAGCAGGACGACAGCAGTCTCGTGCATCACCACGTCTCCCCACTGACACTGACATGTCACAAAAGGGATCATACAAAACACGGTGTGGCGGCTGGCACAAAAGTCATTTATATCTTCAAGGAACGCCGTTACGCTATCTGGGTAGTGCATGTATGGGACTTTTTTTTCCAAAATATGCACAACGCTGTCCGCCCTGGTGGTCTACCTCTCAGCTGTCGTCTAATTGTTCATCGTACCGATCGATCATGCCTGCACACAAACCAACGGTGTACCGAGAGCGCTCATTTGCGTACATTAAATCTAAACATCTTTGCACGGTGCGCGGTAGTGACGATGCTCGTCTAGCATCCGCGACCACGTCCGAATGGAGGGTTAGAGATTGAAAACATGGGAATGTAATTAACGGCCCGAATGTGCGCATCGATCGTTTGAAATGGCGCACTCTCGCTAGACGCGTGCATGTGTTTGCAAAAGAAGACTTTTTTTTGCAGTCGGCCTCCATCCACAACGAACCGACAGCGCATGGGGTGGCTAACCATCATTCAATTCTCGAATGGCCGCTCGACTGGGCATATTCCACGCGCTCATTGCGCTTCTGGCGCAGCACCATCTGTTTGTGTGTGGCTGTCATTTTCATTTGGCAAATTGCGTTTGACCTAGATTTCAAGCCCTGTGTGTATGCGACGTCTCTCGTCTTGGCCTTTCTCTGGCAGCGTCTCATCATGCTGTGACTTTTTAAAATATCACTTTTAATGAGTCCCACCGTGGTACTCACGGATTGTCCCTTCGAGTCGGACACCACCAGGTCGGCAGGAAGTTGGTACGTCGTTTCCCTTTTTGGTGGCAAATTTCAGTTTAACCGACTGCACCTGGTGTGTATATGTGTAGCGTGTTTTGCATCCGTGCTCCCTAACTACGGCGGAAAGTGAGAGATATTCGCTTTTCCAAGAATCGGACTCGCCGCTCACTCACTCCACGCCCAGGTGAGTGTTGTACGCTGGCTGGTTCGATCGTTCGATACCGAAACTGACAGCCAAATTAATGATCCCTGAGCATATATCTCTCGTACTTGCTCCAGCTCGGCCAACGAAACTGACAGGCGTACAAGAAGCTCGGACGGGCGGGCGAACTACCTTACCGATATCACCGTATCCGGATGCGTTACGATCACCGGTGATCCAGTCTTTCTCCTCGACAGTTTGCAACGTTACACTGGCGAGATTCGATCGGTATAACACATGCAACACAGAATGAGAGTGAGAGAGTGGAATTCTTGAGGATTCGTTGATCAACTATTGTTGGTTTTGGACCACTTTCTGCTCCGTTTTTTTTCTGTTCGTTCCGCGAGCCACTGATTGACCGAACCTAGTATTTGCATATCAGCTAAATGGCAATTGGAAAGCCAAATCAAGCACTCTTTGGTCAGGCGGGTATTGCAGTTGTATGGAGAGCTTTGTAGCGCAAGTACACTTTCTCCCCTACCCCAACTTCCCCAAAGGAAATTCCTTTTGGGGGCTTTTTTCTAATCGCCTTTTCAAGTGATCCCGTCATCGGCTGGAATCGAGAGCAGCAGCGAAATCAGTCGGATCTACCCAAGTCCTTTGTCTGTGACGATTGAAGCAAAAGTGAAAGCTAAGCAGAACGTTTCGCTCGTCTCTCGTTTGTCAAATCACATCTTCCGGTGTCCGTACCCTCATGACGGAAGGAAATCTCCAAACAGTTTTCTATTGTTCGATCTCGTTATGTGCACATCTTCCATATTGCACTTATTGTGGAACGGAATGGAACAAGCAAATTTCCCTTTTGTTTTGCTCGTTTGTTTACAGCCTTAGGACGCTTTTTTTCTTTGCAAACGAAGGTTTTGGTTTCTTGCCGGAACGGCGACAGTCGGAAGTATTCCCTTTTTTGTGCGCCTGTCCCCAAGATGAACCGTTTTGTGTGATCTGTATTGTAGCCGCGCGGGACAAAAGGAACGGCATGTGATGCAGATCAGTTGTCGTTCGATGATCACGAAACAGCTGCATTGCACTTCACATTTATGGCCACTCTGCAGCTTTGTTCTTGCCTCACGAGTGTTGACTTTCAGTTTCGTTTACTATCCATCCAGGCAAACTGTAATAGCCGTACAGAATCCAATCGTTATGGGGTCGAAATAGGAGCGTGCATCACGCCGCCGGCTACAAATCGGTGGCGGTAATCGGAGTTTTCCAGATCTACGGCATTCCTGGGGATGATCTCAATGGTCACGGCACTGTAATTGGGAGGGTGTCGGAGAGCCACACGGATGCATGCACATCTCCGTTCCCGACGTGTACCGTTCCACTGGATCGTTCGTGAGGATGGATGCACTCAATGGCATAATTGCACAATTTTTCGTTGGATTTTCAGAGGTTGGTTGATGAGTTTGGTGTTGCTGTTGTACCAAACCGTTGAAGTGTCCCCGGAAGGCAAAGCTTGGCGCCGTAGTGAAGCTGACGGAACACACGGTACGATGTCAACGAGGGCTTTTAAGCTGACCCGGGAGATGACGTGTAATCGTTTCTAACAACTGGCAAACAGTGTGTTTGAATGATGGCGACTCAAGAGTGAGCGATTTCACTTTTAAGTTTAACCTCAGACGAAAAATCAAGAGCTTTATAAACTTATTATCTCCATTGTTCGTGTATTTAAAAAACATAAACAAAAATACTTTCTCCATGACATATTTAATATAAAAGACCACAGAATTTATGACAAATCATTAATTTCTCACAACCGAAGGTCACTGAATCTCAGATATCGATAGGCAAAACAATTTCTTTTACGATGCAGCAGTAAAACATCCGCCTGCACAGAATTTTGCTTTTATTCGATCTCGCTCAATCCTCGATTGATGGAAAATTTCTCCTCAAGGGGAGGAGGGAGCCATAAACGCCATAAGCTCAACCAGAAGATTGGCACAGCTGTGCTACCGGGCAAACCGCCTAAGCCTGTAAGAGAACTAGAAAAAAGGGGGACGGGAGACAAAAAAAACTAAAACCCGTCCCCATAAACACCGGTAGCCCACGGATTTGACCTGCTAAAGAGCCTGCAGCCCACGAAAAGCCCACGGGGTGCTGTGTTGCTCCGGGTCATCGTCGTCGTGGGCTCCGTATGATGTCCGTAAAACGAGGTTGCCCGTCTGACTACAACATACAAAAAAGTCGATTGTGTCGATGTCCGCCACGATGGACATATATGAGCAAAGGGGCTGTGGTGGTGGTGGTTCGTTAGCATAAGTGGACCATGAGATATGGAGGGCTTAGGAATTGAAAACGAAAGCATCCAGAACGGCAAAAAGGCGATGCAGATTTATTGAGGTCTTTATGGGATCCGGATGAAAGTGAACCGTACCGATGTATGATGCTTCGGGTAGGGTGGGTAGGGGAAGAAAATGAGAAGTGAACTTTTTAGCAACTTTCTCCTGCGGGCAATTTGATCCTGGGCAAGATTCTTTACGATTGAGATCTTGCTGGTGGATGAAATGGAAAGGATTACCGTGGTATATGATGCGAATTGACATGCAGCAGCAAAAATTAAAGCTTCATTTCAATTTTATTAAACATTAAACAACCGTAATTGGAAACATTTATCTTGATGACATCAGAGACTGGGCTTCCGACGATTTCATCACATGGTTTGAGTTTAATCCAATCATACAGTTTCTCATGACTGGGAGATCGATTGTAGGTCGTCTCGGAACATTCTCGGATCGCGACATACCGTAATCGAATCACTGCTCTTGATGGTCCCGAGAGACATTGCGGAGCTGAGAAATCTGAGCTTGATTATATCATCCGTCCATCCGCGGATCACTAGCGGGGCATTTTCCATCTCGGAATAGAATGTACCGGAGGCTGCTGGAGTTACGATACGAATTTCGACGAAGTAGTGAAAATGTGAACGTAGGCCCATGGATGAATACCCGGTCAATTACGTGGTCTACCTGCCTGTCTTGGACGGAGTGGCATTCGTGGTGGTTCACGAGCTCGTGATAGTCCTCCAACACTGATGACCTAATTTTATCAACGCCTTAGGGAATAGAAGCGATGGAGCGCTACTGCTGCAGCAATTGATTTTTCCTATCCGTATAGTTCATGCACAGCTCCAATTGTGTTTCCTGAAAGGAAGAATGAATATTCAATATTTTACAGTTTTTCAAAATGAAATAATAAAGAAATAACATATTTCGCAAAACAGCAAACTTCCTATTTAAGTACAACATTCTTGTACTACTTCTATCAGTCTCGGCCAACTCAGTTAACAAGCTCGTCGAACCAAAGCGGTAGATCATTCCGCACCGCCCGAAGCGATCGCAGAAATTGGCGGAAGTTTTTGACGCAAATCGGCAAGAATCGTGAGCAGAGAAAGGCCAGCGTGGTTGTCCGTACCGTGCCGCACCGGATCACTCTCCCTTAGGTTGAAAGGAGTGTCTATACGTGTGTGTGTGTGTGTGTGTGTGAATGTTTGCAAGAGAACCTAAATAAAGCTAGAAATCAACGGGCTTATACACTGCTGTCAGCGCCTAACAACGGTACCTCATTCATTTGAGCCTCACCGTTTCGCGAACTCTTGAATCTCCATCGTCGATCGATCGATTGATGTTGATGATGAGACAGCGACATCTGAACGAAAACGACGGCTTGTAGTCGTTACTGTGCGCTGGGAAAAGTTCTATTTCGTGACCAACGGACAGACAAACTAATTAGGCGAAGAGGTGAAAATGAGGAATCGCTTTGCCCGGCTAGACTCTCACGTCCAACGCGCCACCACTTTCATAACCGCCCGGGGTGTCGGGAATAACGGCCGCGCTTGTCCAGTATCCTATTTTTGCGTACACCATGAACACCAGAAGTGTTCAATATTTCTCACTCTCGATGACCTTTTTTTTTGCTGCTTAGGTACCTTTAAAGTACTTTCCCGAGCTGCATTCAAGTACGGCGAAGGAAGGCTCGTCGGTGCACAAAAACGTCATTAGTTTTGCGCGGAACGAACCAAGCTCACTTTCTACACGTGTCCCGCATACAACCCAGGGTCAGCTCGTAATGCGGAAGCCATCATCCCGGTCAGCTCTCTTTTGTACCCATCTTCCAGGATCTTGCGATGTGGTGCCGGACCGTTTTTTTCTATGCGGATCCCTCGAGGCCGTTGCGCAGCACGACACGCTCCAGACAGAAATCTCGACAGTGGGATTGATTTCAGCAACAAGTAAACCGTCGGTTTCCATTGAGTTCATGCTGAAACCTTCGCTTCCAATGCGCGACCGTGCGATCATTAGCGATCGTAATTTACGCAGATTGCGACTTTATCATGAACCGCAGTCGTCGTTGTTGTCGTCGTGGTCATCCAGCTGCGTCACTAGCCCTGAAGGGGAGAAACGGGAATACTACTATCCCACCATGAGAGGACGGCAACATTGTTGTCACTCCGATATTGTTGGTATTTCGTACATCGTTTTTAATCGGATGGAGGAGAAGAAGTAGGTACACACAAATCAGTGCAGTAGTAGAGTCTCCTACGCAGTCAGGCAGACGGCGTGATCGCTCAAGAACCGCAGACCACAGCACGCCATGTTTGTGAACCTTTTCACCAATGCAATCGGCGATTGCAACTTTGTTGGCGGGTTGTTTGCCGGGAATGTTTTGCACCACCGGAGCGTGTGGGTCTTCCATGACAAGATACGACCAATCAGGTCCTGACTCCTCGTGTCTAGCTAAAGTCGCTGTTTTATTGCTAGTCCGGCTCGCTTTAATGAAACAATTGAAACTTCAAGAATAAAAATTGCTTTCATACTATCTTGCAACTGGACATCTTCCGTGTGATGTTTTCTGATTGGACGGGGCCATAACCCCTCGGCTAAAGAACAACTCGGTAAACCTAATTAATAGAGCACTTAAACGATACCGGGGAGGGAAACAACACTAAGTCACCGGGTACATCCTCCCATCCCAAGGAATCAGGCCTAATAATGGGGCTTCTGTGGTGCTGTGCGGTGATGGTCGATTTGCTTACCGAAGTGTAAACATGGCAAAGTGCCAATGAGATGAACGACTTCGTTTGTAGCGCTTGTTGTCTGTCGAGGTCCTTCCATCGGATCGGGGCGTATCAATTCGCAGACATGCAGCTCGCATTGTTCTCTCGCCACTGATCAAGTAATCGAGCTAGCATAGTGGATGAGTGGACCTTGAAAAGTGCATCCAACCAGGCTGGGCTGGGGCGGGGTTTTTTGCTTGTTGGTGGGGTAAAAATGGATGCTGCGTTGAAGATTGCAAGATGGTGTAGTTGGTTGATTGGATTCTTTATTTGTACGTTTATCTTCCAGGTGTGAGTGTACATAAATATCGGCTTAGCTGACAGTAGTTCTTGGCCTTGTTGTCTATCAGCGTACGGGTGGTTGAAACAAGATGTTTCGAAGAAGTAAATGAAAAGAGTTTTCTTTCTCTGCCCATTTGTAATGTACTCTCTAACTAACAGCACTTGATCTAGTTTGAATATCACCCGTTCAGATTGGTGTCTAATTTTAATCAGGGTCATCCACTATCACTTCACTCCACGACCGTCTAATGAAGCTTTGAATGCGTAATTTAGCGCTTTTGTGTACTTTGTGCCTGAAGGAATACAGCAGAGTTGCAAAATAATTCTGCAAGCAAATGCCTCTCTCTCTCTCTGTCCCGTGTAGCGGTGGCCATGATACCCCACTGTGACAGTGTAATTGGACGACCTGTTTCACTTCTTTCCAATGGTGCCACAGAAGCCCCAAAACCCGTCTTACCTTACTGTCACAATTTTAGTAATCCATTTAGCTCACAGTGGGTCTAATCTTATCCACACTACATTTGTCGTATCTGTTCTAATCAATCATCCGACTACGAGCTCCTGGAGTGTTTTGTTGATGGTTGGGACACACACACACACACACTCAAAAAAATCCGCCATTACGCCACCGTCTGTCACAACTGCTGTCATCATTAGAGCGCATCGCCGCCTGCGCAGTACCTTTGTTGGACGCCGGTGAATGTCATCTGAATACCTTTCAACGGCCCTGTATACAGTTGTCCTCACCAACCCCAGAGGGCGTCTTCTAATGTGGCGCACGCTACTAATAGTTGCATTACATAAACTCGCGATGGACGGGTGATGATTTGGACCCGGTGGTCTCTTGAAAAATCATAACAATCTTTAGAGTGCAGAAAGTGTGTATGGGTTTTTGGGACGATTTCACCTTCAACGGAACGAACGCACAAATTGAGGGATTAGGAGTAATGGTGTTACAAGAGGGTGGGACGCTTCTTGTGACAATGGTGAAACTTACTACTCGCTGGACATTAGAGTATGGAACTAAAATCAACAAACTCCAGCTCACTGCTGCGGGTGAGATTTCAATGCTCATTTTGTTACATACAAAACGTTCCCACTAGATGTCGCTTGTTGAGTGGGGCATCCTCAACCATCGTCTCACTGTGTAGGTCGAAGTTTTTCTAGTAGATTAAAAAGATAGATCGTTGCAGATAGATCGCTGATGCTTAAAAGACACGGACCAACAGGCGTCTGAATCGGTAAAACTCTTATAAAACTAGATAATACGATAAGCGCCGGTCGACTAGGTCTCAGCTTTGTCGGTGCTTCTTCAAAAAAAAAACATTGAAGTTGATGCAAATAAAATTTCCGTGGACTCCGGTGTACGCTCTATTGAGCTAGGTAGCGCATGATGGAGTTCAATTTAACGATTCTAGCTGGTAACTTCATAAATCGTACCTGTCAAGTAGCCGCGCACGTGAAAGTGAAGCGTTTCGTGCTGCTTGAGCAATCAAAGCCAAACGCACGGCTCAAAACCGTGTTCTGTAACATTTCGCCCGGGATGAGTAACTTCAAACGTTGTACCTATCTCGTGCTGAGAGATGTTTTTCGATGAGCTAAGCCGCCATTGTTCTAAGTCGTCATGGAATCACCTTAGACCGCTCTCCTCAGCACACTGAACTAGGTCATGCCGATTGCTTGCCTACTAAAACAGACAGACATTTACGTCCGTGGCCCTTTTTTTTTACGGTCAAACCAACTTCGGGAGCCCGGGAGCCGCTGCGACGTGTTTTGCTTATTGCTTCGGCGTGATTTCAAATCTTGTGCCTCATCTTCACGTGTGGCCGTCCATCCAATGTTCGCACGACCGATGAAATGGAAAGGGCAAAACACACGGTTATGGTCAGTCGGGAAAAGCTTCGCTTCACATCAATAAAACTGTCCCCCCCATTTGTGCGGAAAGGGTTGATGAAGGGAGCACAAATTTTCACGGTTTATTTTTCGGTGCTTGCCGGCATGTGGCGGGGGCGATAGAAGCGCAATTTAGGTTAAGGAACAACGAAGGAATAGTGCAGCGGTGCAGCTCGCACACAAAGGTAACGAAACCGTGAGGGCTCGATCGATTACGATCGTTACACGATCGTTCATCTCCATTCGCTGCGGCACTTGCACGGTGCACGATGCTGCGCGCTCAAGGTATGTGTGTGTGTGTACACTTCCATTTTTCCTCATTTCCATCGCGAAATGGCACAGATGTGTCAGAGATGAGTGCGCGAACATTGGCCAATTGGTATGCGAATGGGAAAGTGGTATGGAATACCTTTGCTGCAACCTGCTGCAGCAACTGGCAATGCCGGAGGGACGAGAAGAGGGAGACGGGGCGGGGGGTCGCTATGTTCCGGGAGCAATGGTGGAAGGCATTCTTTTGCCGGCGTATTCCGTTTTCTAGGTCGGAATGCTGAATCGATTTTCCTTTTCTTTTTTGTTTTTGGGAAGAAGGTTGCTTTTCAATCACGAGTAAAGGTTTTTAGGTTAAACATATTAGTTACTTGAGGTGTTGCACGTAGATACACTATTATAAAGTATTTCAACAAGATGTAATCAAATAATACAATACCATTCAATGCGTTCCTTGCGCAATGCTAGGTTTATATTAAAAGCATTTTCCGTTACTTATTTGACGCACATACCGTCAAGTATGAAGTCGAGTATCTTTATTTGGCAGTTTGATTTGATTGAAATATTTGTTTATTTATTTCATGGTTTGATCCATTCGTTAATTAACGCGTTTACATTAACATTAATGATCTACCACCCACAGTACTGCACCGTTACCTTTGTGGTATTTGTTGCATTTTTTTTCATCATATTTATACTTCAATTCTTCTGTGGTGAAACATAAAATTCAATGCTTATTGATCGCATGTTGCAAACATCTTCCCCCACACTCCACAATCAGTACGCACGAAAGTGAAAAGCTCTACAGCTAAGCGCATACCGTAGATGAGAAGCTCACTCATGCCATTTGTGTGTGGGTAATTTTTCCTTGTCGTAAATGTACGCAGATTTTTCTTTGCGGGAGGGCTTTGTTGGTTTTTGATCCTGTTCGCGTTACCGACCGTATGTTGTTTCACTCGAGACGGATCTACACGTGTGTCCGGTTCGGTGGGAGATGGTAATAAAAATAATCATCTTCATCACACGTTTGATTGTGCTTTCCGCTCTCAGCAGCACGATCGTACGACACTTCAGCAGCATAAGGAGCCACAATATTTTCTTATGCTACTCAGTACTCGAACGAACCAATAAACAAAATATCGCGTAGGTGTCGGATTTCGTACGCGTTCAAACTATCCCAGGCTCGCAAGGGCGGAGTGGGAAGCGTGTGATCGCGTCTCGTGTGCATGTGAACAATAAAACAGCAACATCGCACAATTTGCAATTTGAATGATAATAATAACACTACAGCCGTGGCACACACACACTCAACCACAAAAAAAACGAGTGGAAAGTGAGAAGTTCATGACCTCGGTAATAAAATACCGGTGAGTCCGTTTCGCGTTCCTACATCACTCCAACGCGTGGTGTCTTGAAAGATGTTGTGAAGGTAAACGATTGCAAAAATACTGCACCCACCTCCCACCGGTTCCGATTAATGAATGAGACAGGAAAGGATTAAAATATAAATCGTTTCCCTCAGCATAAACACTTTTCCCAGTCGTGTTTGGGCTGCGAAGGAGAGAGATGCATCAGGATCCTTTTCGGATAAAAATCGGAATTTAAACCATCGTTTTGTAGATGCTTCTCTGTGTAGCTTTGGGCGAAGGTGCTGGTTGGCAAGGGGGGGGGGGGTGATGTTGATTAACAAAGAAGACAGTCGTAGAATCGGAACATGCGTGTGAACTGTGAAGTGAAATTGAATCTCTCAGATAGTGCACGGCAACATGTACGCGGGATGGAATCGCTACAAATCCAACGCAAAGCTCTCTGAATCGAATTGAACAGTTAAAAATTGCGTGGAAAAGAAATTAAAGTACCGAGTGTCAGATAGCGTTTAATGCCAGAGCGACGATCCTATCTGACATATCGTTCCGGATCTGCGAACGGGAATGGTTTGGCGTTTATGCAGACACTGCCGTACATCCTGGTTACAATTTGGTTGGTGTTGAAAGTGCTGGAATAATGGCAGGATGGTATTCATAAGAAAAGGAATTCCCTTTATGTAGCAATAACATAGAAGCTCAACCTGCAAACAAAAACCTCGACCAGATCGTTTAACAATAACAAGCCCGTTTTAAGCAAGCTTGAAACACCATGTCCAACCTCTTGAATGAACTCCCTTCTGACCTCGTTTTTCGCGTCTAATGGTGTAATGGCGTGTGAAAAACCATCCAAATACAATCCATTCCCGATCGATCATCCGTGCGTCGTGACGACAATGTGATAATGCGCCACTTCCTTCTCAAACACTGCAGCCCCACAGTTGCAACCGTTGCAACCCGGCGTTACCGTTACATCCACTTTAGTGTGTGACTGGTTTTTACACAGCACACAAAAAATACATATGCTCTTTAAGTAAGACACACGTGGAGCAACGTTTTTTAGGGCATCCAAGCTGTGGAAGGGGGCTCGAGGCGCAATTTGCGTAACTTCCTTTTCTCGGTGGCGGAAAACAGATCCCAGCCCACAAACACACTCAGCGTGGATGCACAACTAGTCGGTTGATCTAACCTCTCTCCACTAGCTACGCTAGGGGGATGCGCTTCACCCATTCACTTCGGTGTGCATAATTTTACCTATTACCACGGGAGGAGGGAACAAACTAAAACAAACCTTCCGTTCCGAGACTTGAGGCGTGTGCAGAAATGCTTGCTTGCTGCATGGTGTGGCGGGTTTTGGTGAGGTTAGAGGTGAAGGAAAACCGCTTCTTCGCTGCCGGCAGAAGACACACTCACACACCGGAGTGCGCACTATATTCTATTACATCACGCATAACAATGGGGTGAGTTGGTGGGTTCTGTTTCCATTCCCTTGCTGCTTCCTGCCGGCTACTTGAAGGAAAGAGTATGTAATTCTGTGGGTTTACTACTGCGACTCACCTTCGTTTGGAATATGTGCAGCTGGAAAGAGATTCAAATTTGAATAAAAATCTTTATTTGGCACTGATATTTATCGCTACACAATCTCAAAACATCAACTGAATGCTTATCGAACATGCTGTGAGTGTTGTGTAATTTTAATCAACAAATGTTATTAAATAACCTGCTTTTGATCCTATCGATATGGATTGATTTAATCACTTTCACTCGAAAACACGTGCGTTACGTGATAAGACATCATTTTTCCTGTCACGAAAAAAACACTCGCTTCAAATATTCAAGGTGTTAATGGTGCTCTTCTCTAGCTTTAGACACAGCTTTAAAAGATCAATCTCCTCGGTAGTCGTAAATAATTTCTCCTTAAGTGTATGACACAGCTCTTGCTGCCGTAATGTTTTCTTCGTATCCGATTGATTTTTTAGCACAAAATCTGTTGCTCAAGAGATCAACCCACAGGCACAGTTTTGGTGTCGGAAATGAGCATATTTTTTATGAAAGCATGCGTAACATTGTTTCCGTTTCCTTTGACGCACAGCAAAGGTCGTGAGGTTATGATTGAACGGTGTTTTTGTGTTTGTTATTGTTTGATCCAGAGATATATACCCTTTTACATCCATTGAGAGCAATTTAATGTTTCTACTGTTTGCAGGTTGTTGAACAATTTTTGCAAAATGCAAAACATGGTCGCTTCGTAACGCGTGTTGCTTTGCTCATGCTGTTTTAGCTTATCTTGTGCTACCGATCTTATCGGCTGCAAGTCGGAAAGCTTACAATAACAATTTGCTATATTTTACCTTTTTACCACAATAGATATTGAATGCCTTGCCTTATTAATTGCATTGCTCATAGATATCATCGAAGAAGCCAATTTATTACGTTTCCCTATTATTCACATCTGGTACTATACATATGCTTCAGCACTTTGATGGTGGGGCTCGGAGGGGTAGAGATGTCTTACAACGAAGATATAAATAATGCACCGTAGAGGTACACACATACTTTTGTTTAACACTCAGCCTCTCAAACCGAACAGAAAAGCAAACAAAAATACCTATATTTGCGAAGATGTTTAGTGTGTATTATTTCTTTTTCTTTGCCTCTTGAATAGCAGAAACACAACATGCTATTTCCATTTTCTCCGTCTTGCTCTTATTATTTCCCACTTCTCCGCCCATAGTTGAATGCAACACAATTGCTTAACAATGGTCAATTCATGATCGAAAATAACTTCCAAGCCACTTACAGCTGCCGTCGCCTTACATTTAACAACCGAACAACATGCCACCGCCACAGTTGCAACAACACACTAAAATATAAATAATCTTCCGCCGACCATTAGTCAAAGTTTATCACGCTTCTCTCGCTCTCTACCTCCACCCACGCCCTAATCCCGCTGCCTTTCCTCCGTAACCCTAAATCGAGCCAAACCAACTGTACCGCGCGATCACGATGGAATGGTTTATTATTCTGCCGCCATTTACCACCGAACGATACATATTTCTTCCGCAACTCCCGGACACGTCATAAGGCCGATGTCCGATTGTTGAAGTGCTGCAAGCGACATGCTACCCTTTGTTAACTATCGGTTTATTTGGCACAAGTCGTTTGTACAAGGATACCCCAACCGACCGTCGTACTATTTTTGTGTTGGAAAAGGTGACAAACGTTTCAAAATTTGCCACACCGTGCCAAAAGACCCATCAATAATGTGAAGCGGCATGCTTGTGTGCTCTGGAGTGTTTCACCACGTCTGGGACAGTCCCCATATGTATGGCACCGGTTCGATCAAATTATTTATTACACCCAACAGAAAACGATTCAACGGCGCGTGTGCTGGCTTCACTCCAGATCAGAAATACAAGAATATTAACAGTGTAATGATTGGGATTAAATTGTTTTTTTTTCTACTGTTTATGTTTCCTCCTTGCAGACTGCGCCAGGATAGTGAGCTGCTTCTGTCCCGTTCCTCACACAACTGGTCCCAGCAGGACCTGCAGCAGATAACGTCCTCGACGAGCAGCAGCATCGGCGATAATCACAGCTCGGCCGAAAGTAACAGTTCCTCGACGGAAACGCTCAAATGGCTCGGTTCGATGAGCGACGTGTCCGTAGCTAGCCATGCGACGAGCACGTCCGCCCTATCCAGTGCTGGTAAGTAATTTAACGGCTTGTGCTGTCAACGATGACCTACACTTTATTCAAATTAAAATAATCAATTTATAGCGCTTGCGCTATTTCACTCATAGCAGCTCATTATATTGCACCCTCTCGTGTGTGTGCTTGCAATGAATACTAGCCGTGTGTTTTTTTTTTCGATTTAAACCTCACACGCTCGTTCATATAATGAAAAACAAATAATAAATACTCGGGTTCGTCGCTTACCAGCGCCCGGTGCTCTCGATTGAAGTCTTTCGTTGGTCGATAGACGCCGGTTGCGCTCGGGCGTCGTTGACCTTTTGCCTTCTCGCTTGCAGTGTCGCTCTATCTTGAGGCGAAGCAGACGAATGGAATTTGTGTGTGTATGTGTGTGCCCTTTCGGTGGATGGTTGATGGTAGGGGGAGGCTTTATGTTGCTATGCCCAGCGATGTAAGCTATCCTTGCCATTCTGTGGATTTTTTTTTACTATTTAATTTCGTGATTTATCATCGGACCGTTCTTTTGCACCGTCTAGACGGTGGCTTGATTATTGTTTAGGCAAGTTCTCGTTGGCCAGCGGTAGGCTCTTGGACGAAGCATGCACACACGCAATCTAAACACACCCTATGCCGAAGTGTTAACATGCATGCTATGGGGATGTGAACAGAAGCCTGCAGACAGCTTTTCCTCCCGTGCATGAAGCTGTATCGTGATGGCAACGCAGGATAGAGAGGAAGGGAGTGGCTTCTGACGTGTTAAATGAAATGGTTAGTACTTTCATTGTCCGTACCTCTTGTGCCGTCCCAATCGAAATCACAGCAAGTGATCATCGATCGGTTAAGTGGGCAATTCAAGCGGGCGCAGTCGCCATTTATAGAAATGGAAATTTAATATTTAACGCTGTTTCTTCTCCCTTTGTGCCCAAATGAACGCGGCAAGAACTATTTTTATGCAAATATATGATGAATAGCCGAACGGGGCAAAGGAAAAACATGATTGGGAATTAAACAGCCATCAGAAAGCTCATTCACATAAAGAAGAGAAATTATTCATTCTTTCCCATCAGCAGCACTTACCGCTTCTTCACGGAAGTGGTCGTGGTCGAAAAAAATATCTCATAATGCACCCTCCCCTTGCGTTGCCTTTGCGAGAACAAATGTGTGTAAAATTGATCACCCTTGCAGCTCGTGCTCACTGACTGCTAGCAGAGCTTCACCCAGGACAATCACCCCTTTTGGTAAGGAAGTTGTCCGATTATTTACGTTTCAAGTGCGAAAGACGATTTACTCGCGCAAATTACTCACCCGGCTAAAACTCCTAGGCACCGGGAAAGGTCAACGTCCTTGTCGGTGTCGTATATTACCGTGCAAAGGAAAGGCGCGGAGGAGGGGAAGGAACGCTTAGGCTGGGCTGACACGATCACGATGATGGTGTGGGTGGGTTTCGTGGGTTTTCGTACCATGGCAGGAATGTTCTTCCGATTCGTTCGCGTCCGTTTCATCGGCCATTAAACGCAAGCACTCCAAGGTGCCAGGTGTGTTTGTGTGTGTGTTGTCAAAGTGGATGTAGCATCTTTATTGCCGGAACTGCAGTGTGCAGTGTCGGCAGTTGCGAGATAATAATCTCTCTCTCTCCGAGACCGTGCGCAATTACGATCACTTTGGAGTCCACTTAGATCCAGCGGTTATGGTGAGTGCGATGCAGTTGGATTCAACCTAGACACCGGCACAGAGGGACGCAGTGTACAATACTATTGCCATGTTTATTTTTTGCTTCGAAGGAAGTAAATCAAATCACCTCCCGTTGTACGTTGCACGGTGACGGTTTTCGTAACGTGCCCATTCTGCAGGACAGTAATTCTTACTTAGACAGGCTTATTTTATCCGCCTGCAGAATCCATCACCGTTCGGTAAACAACATAGTGTGTATAGCGTGGTACACTCACTATCCCATTTTGGTGCCGTTCTGTGGCTTCTGTCCTGAGAGATCTTTTTGATTGAGAACGAGGAAGCGAAGGCCTGTGTGCAAGCCTGCAAGGCATCTCACTACACTGTGAGTAGCCGTTTTGTTTACTTTTGTATTAAATTGTTTACTATTTATTTTGTGATGGATTTATTGTGATTGCAAACGCGCTACCTCTGCTTTAGGTTGCGTGGAACCGTGCGGAGCGGCCGAAAAGGTTATCGCCCATAAAGGTCGTCTCTTGCATCAATGGGTTCGTCTCGGTCTTTTTTTTTTGGTTTTCTTCTGGAAGACTAGTGAGCATTTATCCTGGAGCGAAACGACATGGAAAAGGTTCCTTTTGACCGATCGATTGTTCTGGAGCATAATTCTTCCTGGTTGGGTTCCTATTTTATTGACTGGTAGAGAAGTACAGTCTTTTGCAGTTGTCTTGATTGACGTAAATTCCAACACTGGAGTGTGATAGCTACAGGATTCTATCACGCTTTGTTTGCGTAACGGGTTGAATAGCGTCTCGCAGTCTGCAAAGACGCAAAACACGACCGATAGTGTGGGAGCAACTTTATAGTGACATTTACATTTTGCACTGCCCAATGCTTCCGCAATTAAAAAGTGCGAATTAAGGTGCTTAATAAAGGTAATAAAATGACGGCAACATTATTGTTAATTTTTTTAACGGCCCTGTACAGGTTTTGCTTAAGACGTTGCACGGTTAAAATAAATTGGAATTGAAAAGGTTCAAGGACGTGATTGGGTACTTAATACATCAAGTGGTTGGTGAACCATTAAAAAGGAACTTCACTGGATCAATATCCGTAAAAAAGATTTCTTTTAAAAGGAACTAAAATGTGCTATTGAGAGCAAACAATTCTCGAACGACTCAGCTAATTAGCATATAGGACGATTGGTTACTGGGTCACCAGTTGTACTAGACAAACAGAAGCTCTAGCGTTCGTCTCTTATAAAAATACGCCACAAGAAACAAAAACACCACCTAAGATAACAACACTCCAAGAATGGCGTCATCTTAACAACTCCATCATCGGACAATTTTGACATACCTGTCAAAGAGTGGTAGAAGTGATGTCGTTTTCCTAAATATGTCTCATCAAGTGGGAATTAGCGGACGTGTGAATAAGGAAATCAACACTATCCTTACTGCTTTCCACACCATCCACAATTTTGATTCGTAGTGTAGGCGTCAATCCGTTGACCGATCTTATGGAGCGGTCCAGCAAGCAAGTTGACTGGTAGAGGTGGTGATCTGTGTGACTCTTCAGGCTCCCATCTCATCTAGCGCACTACATTGCATGGCATATGTGTGTGGTAAGTGGTAGCAATGCGAATAAAGTCTTCCAACTGTAAACTATCATAAGAATCGTTTGCATATTTGAAGCTCCTTCCCTTTCTCTCCCGCACAGCACACACGCATATTTGCATATTTGCTGATCTGCTGGTGCCTGCACCGAAACCCAAAGAGGGGCCCACCTCCCACCTCTCATAATATGTGTCACTGTCCGGTGCAGCCACATAACGTAGTTTGGCCCGAGCGAGCTTGCTTTGGCAATGCATCACGCATTTATTTCGCTTGACCACTTCTTCGATCGCTTATCCTTCGCAAGCAATACCTCAGGCGTGCATTTGTCAATGTGCACATATGTGTGTTTGTGTGCTTGTGCGTTTTGAATGCAGATCGCGTCCTCCGCTTCATTCCAAGCCCACGGAAATGTAGGGAGTTATCTCGGTCTGGAACAGTGTCGCAATCTTTTGCTCACACACACTCAACGCTGTACGACAACGCCCCACTATAGTGTGGTCAATGTTGAAGCATACAAGGCACCTTTTCCACGTTTGCGGTTTCCTTGCGAATGGGTTTTGGAACCTTGAATTCGATCTGGCAGCCAATAAATTATTTGGCTTTGCAAAAAAAAAAAAATACACAAACGCCGTGAAGGTTCTGTTGCTTCGATGATCGACTGTCGTTGGGTTGAAGCTAGTGGCAGTTGGTGAGGTTGATTGTGAATAGGAACAAGGAAAAGACTCGGGCGCGGGTGATTGTGTGGAGCGCTCCAAAAATCCTATTGTAGTAATATCCCAAACGTACCCTTAATAACGATTCGCTCTGGTTGAAGATCGCAAATCTTCAGCACCCGAACCAACCAACGATCGCGTGTTCTGCGGTCATGATTCTAGAGCGACCTCCTTAACTCACAGTCCACCCTACGATGACAGCGAAAATTGTGTCCAAGAGGACAGACTCGTAGAAAATAAGGGGACATGAGGTATTGGGTGATCTCGTGAACTGAAAACTGGTTTTATTCGCTATGAATCAAGCGAATCGTAGATCGACCCCCCGTTCGTATACAAAAAGGGATTTAGAGCCTCGACGTTCTCCTGCAGGGGCTTCTAAGGCTTAGAATGTACGTGTCCCAAGTGCCCAGTGTCCGAATGGACACTACCCTTGCAAACCCGCTAGTTAGCGTTTGCCATTTGGTGTGTGCTTTCGGGGAGTGGCGTCCAATGGTGGTAAGAACCTATGGCAAAGCTACGACGAAACCACATTTCGTAGGTCCCAAGTTGAACACCCCTCCTGCTGCTGCTCCTGCTGATCAAGAGCTAGAATAAATGGGCGCCACTATCCGGAGCCTTAGCGGGCCCCAGCACATTCATACTGGACAGCGAGCGAGTCACAATTAAGTCACGAAGTTTCAGCCTCCATTATCAACGCAAAACAAAGTTCAATGTCCACTCAGCCGGCCCGTTGTGCCAGCGAGGCGGACGGTGGTGAATGT
>KB700482.1:0-25211 GCA_000349165.1 Anopheles christyi | reverse complement strand
CTCCTTTCTCATCGCTCGGCGGAATCTCTCACAATAGGCCGATAACAGTCTCAATGAGATCAGCTATCTGGATACGGTCTACTACTATGTTCATAACTTTGTGGGGAGTGTTCTATTCTTACTCTAATCAACTCTTAACGCACCATGGACGAGATTCTGTGCTCTATTCTCTGTACATGGTTACGGTTTTATGTTCAATTGCTTTTACCCATACTAACACCCTTCTAATATGTATCTATTGGGTAGAATATATTCTAACACAAGTAACCATTCTTTTATTTGTTTTTTTTTTTGTTTTTTGGGTGCCATGAGCACAACATTCTGCTTGAAAAAAAAACTTTGAATCTTATCATTTCTTTAACATTCTCATTTCCATCGCATGCATCAAACTGTTTGTTCGCATAGAAGCATGAAGTAGTCAACAAAAAAAACACAATATTGCAACAATTACAATAATCTATCCATATTTTCCCTCCCTTCACACATGACCTTCACAACTGCAGGCGACACTAGAGGCAGAAGAAACATCCGGTGCGGACATCGCACTCATCGTCGTACCGGTCGTGATCGGCATCCTCACGATAGCCGGTGCGCTGATCGGTACGTTCCTGGTGATGGCACGGAATAAGCGTGCAACACGCGGCACCTACAGCCCGAGCGCCCAGGAGTACTGCAACCCAAGACTGGAGATGGACAACGTGCTAAAGCCACCGCCCGAGGAGCGACTGATATAAACATTACGTGCTCTGTTATTGTAGTCCCCCCTTTTGTATGTGTAGCAGTGTTCCCTTGTTTCTTCGTGTTTTCCCCCCTCATTACCTCCCAAAAAAAACACGAAGCCGTAATTCATTTCCGTCCAAAACATTATTGTCATTTTCCGCCAAAATCAGGAGGGAGGGATGTAAGGAAAATTGTTTTCCATAATGGGTTCTCTGCCCCTTTTCCGGTTTTGCAAAAATCGCATATGCAAAACCATGATTTTGGTGCTTCCCTAAAATCTTATTGGGAAAAATACACTCACTCACAAAAAGTGGAATCCCTAAACAATCCATTGGGATTCTAATTGTATAAAGTTAGTTAGTTAGTTTAAGCATCGATATAGCTGATTGAGAAAAAAAAACAAGTAACCACTTTTCACAGGACGTGCAAATGGAATCCTATTAGCACACACCCGTTTTGCTGCCAGTGCGCACGATTTGGGCGTACTCTGGCGTACTTGTACTTGTATTCATTTTAACTGTCCATTTTTGTTTTGTTTTAAATGTCTCGGGCTGATAATATTGTGATATCCATCAAGAATCGGCTAACAAAAGTGTAGCATCGGGGTTCGCGATTCCTCTTACACCCCCGGTGCTGCGAAAATAGATAGGCTTATTAACAATTGGAGATATTGAAGATTTACCCCCTCTCACCAGAGTGCTTTGAAGAGTTTGGACTGAAACAAACAAAAAAAAAACGACAATCACAGACTGATTGCTTATCCGTTGTTGTGATGTTGTTCCTTTACCGATAGTAAAGATCATTCAGCAGTCAAAGGATAACCATTCGCGTATGAAATTTAATTGTGCCTACAAAAATGTATCAACGGTGAACAGAGCGGTGAACTCGTGCTCCAATTTCCTCACACAAAACACTCAAACACGCTCAGAACAACGTGTGTCTGTGCAAGTAAAGACTAGTGGTAATCTTTTTAATACCTATACTTATGCGACCCAAAATGCAGATAAAATCACATTAACGATATGGTCTTTGTAGGTGTACCTATTAGCTTAGTAAAATGATACTATGAATCTTTAGTACCACGAACGCATACGTGTGCAGAAAGAGAGATAAAGTTGCGCATAACTTTTTTACGAATCAGGATTCCTCAAACTAGTGTTTGCAAACCAACTCACTTTTTAAAAGGTTTCGTGCGCAACCAGGAAAGATAGCAAACCGAACATCCAAAACACGGTGGATGAATATTTGTTTGTAAAGTAGAATCGTAGCGAAGGATAATTTTATTCTATAATACACGACGGTGTTCAGAATATGCCGAAAATAGGTTTGAGGAAAAGTTACTGAAAAACGGAATGATAAATAGCCAGTAAGGTAAAGCAATTGGAATGCCGGAGCAGTAAACTTGGTGCGTAATAAATTTCGTTCGAACAAGTGATCTTCCTTGCGGGAGAGAACCGTACTACTGATTGGTGTAATGTGGAAATCGGAATCTACGAAAGAAATATTTATTTGTTTTTATTTTTCGGACGTTTTGCAACATTGTACATTGGTGTGCCCCAGTGGTTTAATTCGATACGTTTGAAAAGTTTCTGGTTTTTATTTTTGTTTTGTTAAAAAAGGCATAACTTGTGAATCCGTTCTAGAGTTCCAAGAGCGAGTTTGATTATATGATAACAGAAAAAATACTAGCCACCTCTCCAAAGATTCAGACTCCTATCGCTGGTTCGTCACCATCTTTTTCGTTCGAATGTTTGTTTGTTTAGTTTGGTTTGGTTTGGATCCCTTTTTCATGGTGGCTCGATAGTAGCCCCGTGTCTTTGCATCAATGTGCTCTTGGCTCGAAGATGTAGCGTGTTCTGCGCGCGTTTCCCCTTTCCGTTTCATTCCTAGTTCAACCGATATATACATACACAGAGTACACAAGCGAGATAGTAGAGTGGAACAAATCAACATGTTTTAGTAGACAGTAGTAAAAACAGCCGTAAATCTCTTCTACCCCTCTCTCTCTCTGTCTTCCACTTTTACTCTTTTTCACTAGGCGTTTGATTCTATATATCCTCTGCACTGTGGCAGTCTGTGCTCCGTCAGCCTGTGATACTTTTGATAACAAACTACCGTGGCATTCGTACCGTCAGCCTGCTAGCGATCTCCCTCTGATGATCAGTGTAAAGTAATTAACTAACTAGGCTAACTAATCTAAAAAATAATCTTCATCAATTCATCGAACGATTGCGGATATCGTTAAAGTAAGGTTTCAGTAAGAAGCATTCTTTCAGCGTAATCCGACCGTCGAGAGTGCACAGGTTTTTTTTTCTCCACACTTCCCCTATCCGTTCAAGTCTTAATTCCTCTTCAAGGATCGTGCCTTCTTTTTTTTTTTTTTGCTATACACTTGTTGTGTCTGCTCCGCTCGTCATTCGCGGAATGCGAAATCGTATCGTGTTTGTCTTACACTGCTTGGTTTGGTTGTAAACGTTGTTTCGTGATCTCTACATAATAATTTAACGAACTTTCGATATAACGAGTAAACTGTGCCGATATAGCATTGGTTGATTAGTTCCATGATTTTTTTTTTCTATTTTAATCTTTCGTATGACTTTTTTCTTCTTCTTCATCTATTTCTGGTCCTATCTATTTTCTTACAATCCTTAAAACCATTCCTAAAGCGAACATTAGAGGCAAGCCTTTCAATCTTTTACCTATTTTACACCATATCTAAATATGTTTTTTTTTTTTGTATTTACTTATACGTTAATTATCACATTTCATCGCGTTTGTTTCCATCGATTCCATTAGGGGAGTTGCTGCGCGCAGCGTCCCTTTACACTCGGTACATTACGCAGGGCATAGCAACAGTTCGACCGGTTTCGTTCTAAGGTGATGATTATTGGATTTGGGAGGTGGCCTATCCCTGCGCTATCCGATTTTTGACTTCTAGCTAGTAAAAAAACACTTTTAAAATTTTTGCGTTACGATACTGAAGTAAAGCTTGTGTCTAAAGAAATGGCTCAACATAGTAACATTGTGAAAACTGAGGGCATAGTGAACAACTGGTTGAAACGCATGGAATATGTATGAAAAACATGATCAACACACAAATCTCGTATTGAAACTCTTGCTGCGCGTTTCAAAAACAAGCTAACATTGTACACAAAACAGTTATGTGAAGAAACATTAATAAAAAAAAACATTGATATTGCATTTAAAAACAAGTGACTTGTCTTGTGTATCTTTGAGATTAAAGAAGAGAAAGAAAAAAAACAACACAACAGAGCATATTGTAGCTAAATACGTACAAATACTGAAAACTGTTCAACAACAGTGGAACCTTTGTTTTGATACAATTTTGACTCACTCGATATCGGTGTTTGCATATGTTACGTGTATCTTTCAGGTAGGAAATATTATTCCCTAATACCTAACCCCTTTTCTATCACTATTCTTACGAAAATGTCCTTTTATGCACCTTATCACTCTTTTACGATCGTGTTTGCTATCTAAACACATACTGCGTTTCATTCATTTCATCCAGTTTTCGTTACCCTTTTCCGGGGGCTGGAGTGCAATCCAGCGAACAAAAGGTTTGTGCTCCAAATAAGGGACACAGCATTCTAACTGCCTAGACTATGGTTACTATGGTAACGAAAACTGTTACGAAAGGAACGCATTTCGGTCCAAAACCAAACGCTTCGTTACAATTCAACTTTAACATGAATAAGGCGATGATGAAAATAGCTATTTACAGTATTAGTATAGTTTGTTCTGCAACTTACCCGAACCTCACGCAATCTGGCAAGGTAATAAAAGCAGCAGCAGCACTTAACGTATGTGATGTTTTTCGAGTGCTGCGAGATGCAATGGATGCGTTTTCGTGTGCTTTAATTGTCAGTCAGCTACTTATTTCTTTTGCGCTGCATCCACCGAGATGGACGACTCAGCAGACTCCACCAGACCGTCTGGTGCATCCTTTGGTTCGGTTTCAATGCCACTCTGGTTAACCGCTACATTGCCGGTCGTAGATGTTACACGTGTTTCAGTCTGATCCGACTGGACGTCAATCGGTCCGGTTGTTGAACGATCGCTGGCCACACTCGCCAATGAGTCCACGGCCGCGGAAGAAGCTGTATCTTCACTGACCGCCTCTAGGGAATGCTGTCGTCCCGGCGTAACACCGGAACCTCTGGCAGGTTCATCACCTTGTGCAGTAGATGTGAGAGTTTCCGCTCCAACTAACCCGATCGTGTTGTACTCCTTTATGCCCTTTTCACCGATCGGTACATGCCGTTCGCCGATCTTAACTAGTAGGATGGTACGATTTACGTTTGAACGGAAGTGATGGTCCGGATGATTCGGCTGCCAATAGTGGACAACGTTTCCCACCATGCCATCCTGTGGGGTCCAATCTTTCCACGACGATCGACCTCCACTCGATCGAAACTGTTCATTTGGCCAGGTTACATCGATACGGCGCCCCAGATCGAGGCAATCGTAGATCTGAAACGAAACAATTGTAACAAATTTTAATCCACGTTCTGACAAGATTTAACAAGACTACCCCCATGACCCTTTACCTACCTGGGATGAATCCACAATGATCACCTTCTTGTTTAGTCCGATTGTTGGAGGCGAATGCAACCACTGCAGGCCGGTCTTTGGTTCGTCTGATTGCGCCTCCGCCATGACAAACAGCGAGTACGGTGCATCGTCGGGTGGTGATAGTGTAAAAGTCAACGTCCCTGGTACACCTGGAATGCGGCTACCAGCGGCAACTCCACTACCACCGCTCGCAAGGGCAGAGCTAAAACCAGATCCACCGCCCGAAAGCATCGACGAAGGAACGTTAGCCTTGTGCACGTACCCACTAGCCAGACCCGACGAGGACTCGACACTTCCCTGTTGTTTCAGCGTCGAGTTAGGACTGCCACCTGCAGTGCTCTGACTCTCATCATCCGCTCCGACAGAACTGTCGTTTCCGCTACCACTAGCACCACCAGCTGCTGCTGCGACAGCCTCCGCCAGTACCTCGCGGAACGAATCGCGCTTGTTTATCTGCAGTGCGCCCCAATCAATCCGGTCCTTGCTCGTGCTACCAACGTTTCGCTTAGCGATAGTACTCCGCTCGCGTACGCCCACCGTCCCCATTGCCATTGCCTCCCGTTCGGCATCCCTTTCGCGTATCAGAAACCCAGCTAGCAGCGTCGAGCTGGTCGGTTTGTTAATGCTCGCCATGCTACCGCGTGTCGCTGCTGCGCCCGAGATGGACATGTTCTGACTGCCGTACGAGAGGGTGCCCGCTGTGCCGGAGAGCGTATTATTTGGCGTCGGTGTGTTGCAATACACGCCCTGCATTTCCGTCATTTCACCCTCAATGATGGCACTTCCACTGCTGCACCCTTCCCGGCATCGTTGGCGTATCCGCTTCCAGGTGCGGATCAGCATGGACTGAATTTTCTCTAGCGTTATCTCACCACCGATTATTCGGCAGAGCTGTGCGTTGGTTTCGGCATAGGAGGTCGTTAAAGGCGACACGTAGATGGGATATCCGATGGGCTGATCGCACGATGAGTTGATGATGTTCCGTAGCGCTTGCTTTGCATTCTGAATGCTGCCCCGCTCGGGATTGCGATTCCGCAGATAGATCAGTTCCTGCTGCTGGCCAGCCCACAAACCACGCACACACTCGCGATTCAGTTTGATAACTCGGAACGTGAGAAAACGCTTCGTTAGCCGTATCACTCGATATTCGTCTGACCCATCGTCCATGACGTGACGCAAGGCGAGCAGGTTTGGCGTACCACGCAACACCGCATTGCGCCACAACGGATCGGCTTCGTGCGATATCACCAGTTCCTTGGTGTGAAAGTCGATCGCATTATACAGGTTGCTGTAATCGTCGTACTCGTCCGGGCAGAGAAAGTGATCCTGATGGAGCTTCAGCGACATACGGACTGCCGGTGCAACAACACCGTGCAGCAGCTCCATATCAGCAAACACCCACTCGTCCCTCGGACAGGTGATACGAAAGTCACCCTTGAACAGCGCATGCAACCCGTGCAGAAAGAACTCTACGCCACACGAAGAACTGTGACTGGCAGTAGCAAGCGTGCGTCGTGCCAACAGTGCCAAAGACATACACAGCGACGTTACCAGTGAATCGCGGTTCTGTGAAAGAAAGCAGACGAATTATAGAATCAAAAGCACTACTAGTCTTAACAGTGCAAGCGCAACGTACCGATTTGAAAAAAGTCATCCCATTTGCAGCACCATTCGATGGATTGTTCGTAGAGCACGCACCATTCGCATGCGATCCGGCCGATGCTCCATTCGAAGACGTACCTGCTGGTCCATTCACTCCATTTGTGCCACTAGATTCACCACATTCCGCCTTGTTCGCCCCGGTATCTGCCGATCCTCCTTCCATCCAACCATTCAGTACCGTCGATCCGGTGTTCGTGCCGGCGGCAGTACCGCCCGTTGCACCTTTTATCACACCACTACTACTACTGTCTGCTTTCATAACATTTGCGTTCGATGATGAAGACACGAAACAGTTACCACCTCCACTATCGCCAGGAGTGGCAGTTGATGGCGGGGCCGCCGTAGTTGTCGTCGCACCGACGGTAGTTTTTCTTGGCGTTCGTTCATTCAGAGCCGCCTGAAGCTGTTGACGCTTTTTGTCGCTACAGAACTGTATCCAGTCGCCGTAAACACACCAGAAGCTGCTGCGCGTAATACCAGCGGCCCGTGAGTCGTAATCATCGTCCAGGTTAATGTTGAACACAGGATCCAAATCAACAAACTGTCGATCTGTCGTGTGCTCGAGCGCTTCCTCAATGGCTGTCGACTGTAGCCAGCTCATCAGTTTTGGCGAACGGAGAGTGTAATAGATGATGCTCTGGAAAAATCAAATTTAAAATTAAAAACCGCCCATAACCTTCCGTTGTCGCGCTGCGCCAAACTAACCTTTACATAGTATGATATGAGCACCTTGCGAAACTCAAATACCTGCATAGTGGCAGTGGCCGAGTTGTCTGAGATTGAGTAGCCCTCTAGCACATACTTCGATGCCATCACTTGCCAAGCAAGCCAGCGCGTCGTGAACATTGCATTGGCACTTAACATACGCGGCAAATGGCCGATCGTACAGCAACAGCATCCTGCAAAACAAAACATTGAAACGAAATGTGTCAGTCATACGGCGAATAACAGGACGGCGGCAAACCAATCGTCAACATACCAATATTATCTTCCACTTCCTCCGAGATTGCTTCGACCTCCCGCTGCTGGCAGTAGGTGCCCCGAAATTCGAGCCCACGCATTTGAAACGTGCACAGCCCATTGCCAAGCTCGATGATGTGTACAAGACAGTTTAAGTAATCAGAGGCAAGCACTAGAAAAAGCAAAAAAGAACAATCAGTAACACTGTCCTGTTCATGGTACAATATTATCCCCTTTACCGAAGCAATCTCCCTGGCTGACGTTTCCCCAGCGACCCATCAGCAGATCTCCGCAAAGAGAATGCTGCAGCGATCGCGTCAGGTGCTCGTAGAAGATGCTGTTGAGATTATTATCATCCGCACCGAGGTCACGCTCGAGCTGCGAACTTAGCCGGGTATTCGAGTGATCGATGCGTCGCGTGTTGTAGTCACGTTCCCAGAACTTAATCGGACGTACGTACGAGGTGAAAAATATGGCACTTCCTGCAGGTAAGTAAACAAGGAGTATGCAATGTGAGCAAAAGTACGATAGCTATGGCTGACTTCAATTCCTTACCAAGAAATGGATTGAGAGGTGTTGACAGGATTGCACTGATTGCCGTCTGCAGAAACAGCATCGCCGAATGCGGTACGCTGAACGGTTGGGCAAAGGCGTGGAACGCGGAGCCCCACGTTATTTGCCACGGTGCGATATACGTTACAACGAATTGTAGCTGAAACGAGCAGTCATCGTACACATAAAATGAGACTTTCTGTGATATGAAACATTACTTCTTACCTTTAACAAAAATTCGGCTATCTTACGATACAGGATCGAAATGAGGAAATAGTCCAAAAGAAACGTTTCACTCGACATTTTGTAGTCAGATCGAAAGAAGAGCACCGTAAAGATGAGTATAATATACTGACTGCCCGTGTCCGAGTAAGCATTTCGAACACCTGTGAATAAAGTGAATAACAAGTGTGAAAGTGAACAATTTTTCATTTTCTAATAAACAATCTGTTAGCTATTAAACATACATTTCAAACTGCACATTACGATCAGGATCGAACCGAAGGTGAGACCAAACTTCTCCGCAATCTGTCCGCAGTCGGCTGTCAGTGCGCTGATGAAGATCAACGGATAGAGAATGTTACGCTCGAAGAAACACAGCACCACGTACATCGTCTCGAACCACATAATCGTCGACAGCTTGTGCACCTCGAACAGGCCAAACTCTTCCGGCTTTAGAATCGGCTTTGCAATACACAGCCAGGGCAGATGTTTGCGCAACTGGGGCACGATGTAATGCATCAGAAAGCCAAGAATACAGGCACCCGAATGCAGTACGTGATTGATTTCGGGCTGCAGTACGGTAAACACGGTACTACAGTGCAAGCTGAGCATGGCCACCGATAGCACCACGCATACCACAGCATCGTTCTTGAGGCGAGCCGTTACAGTATCCTGCAGCTTGCGAGGCAATGGATCGTCCAGCTCTTTAGAGATTGCTTCCCGTCCGGCTTCCTCATCGAAATCACGATTCATCTCGTCGGTAGAGCGTGCCGAACCTCCAGCACCACCGTCACCGCTCGAATGACGCTGCCCATCCTCCTTGCCATCCTCACACGAATCGGACGATATTTTCGAATCCTCCTTGCTGGACGAATCATCGTAGTCGGAGTGCGTCAGGAGGCTGGATTTGATCACCGCCCAGATGTAGGTGTAATCGCTGGCACAACGCGACAGATGGTACGATACCGTCACTAGACACGCGCAGTACATGGAGAACAGTACGTGCTGGGTGCCCGTTTCCGAGAGTGCTCCGTACACCAGCCCAAACAGCAGCGTACAGGCGACGATCGAACGCACCACGGACAGGAATGATGCCAGCAGGCTGCAGGACGCATTGCTGCCGAACAGATGCATGTCGACCTGCTCCAAGAAGTACATAGTGAATGTGTTGATCTGCGGGAACAGTCCCAAGCTGAACAGCACCGGAAATGACAGTATCACCACCTTCAGTATGGTTTGCGCCGACTGCAAAAAGGCAACGATGGAGATCGGGGAACCAAACAGCACGATCGAAACGGTGTCCCGTCCCAATTCGAGCTGGTACTCGCGCAGCAGCTGATGAATGCCCAGAAGCAGTCCACAACAAAGGCAGAAATAGATTGGCCGCGAGTAGGTAACCGTTTTGTTGAACCCATGAATAGGAGACGCTGCATCGGGCTGGACACTTTTCAACAGCGAATACTGGCTCCCAGCAATCACGAAGCAGAATATGAAAGCGTACAAATCTTCGTAAAACTTCAAATACAGCACCAGCGATCCGAGCAGCGATACCAGCGTGCAGAGTGCGATCGCCAGCATTACCTGGACCCAGCTCGTGTCCCGATCAAACAATGCCAACAGCTGCAACCGGTTCATCGATATGTTCAGGTGCTCGCGGAAGCACAGAAAACGTAGCGACAGCTTGT
The DNA here is from genome assembly GCA_000349165.1 of Anopheles christyi. Classification (NCBI taxonomy): domain Eukaryota; kingdom Metazoa; phylum Arthropoda; class Insecta; order Diptera; family Culicidae; genus Anopheles; species Anopheles christyi. Next base: position 14,814 of record KB700482.1, on the reverse strand, counting down.
AGTACCGCTTCGGGCGCACCTTTGGTCCCGATTCGCCGAACATGGAATGTGGCACCACGTCGATCGTACTTTGCGCTCGCGACAGACTGCAATCGGTCGATGCAACGATCGTTTTGTCCGCGATACCGCTCCCAGAATTGATTGACGCCGTGTTGAAGTCATCGCCCGTGGAAGAGATTGTCCCGACCGTTGGCCCACCCGACGCCATCCCGCTGCTACCAACACCGCTACCGCCAATCACGCCCGACGTTCCGCTCGTCGATGGACCGCTTATGCTGATCGCACGATGATGATGATGGTGGTGATGCATGTGATGGTGTGAGTGCAGATGCTGGTTCAGTGCACCGAACCGTTCCTTTATCACATTCGCCGCACAGCGTAACCATCGATCGGAATCGTCCGTGACGTAGAAATTCAAAGGCACCTCTCCGACGGTTCCCGGCATCAGCGCATCGTGACAAATGCTACGTCCAACGCCAGGATAGCCATTAAAACTACCAACACCAGCAGCGGTACCGGGTGTCGCAAGCGATTGTAACCGTGTTTGCGGACTTTCGAGCGCGTCCAGGCAGTAGTTGCAGTTGTTATTATCATCGTCCCGCCAGTAGTCCTGTCCGGCCGTCGTTCCTGTCGCCGTTCCTGTCCCGGTGGAAGATGATGCACCCGGTTGTGCTAGGGAGGACGATCCAGTACCACCATCACTACCTCCATCCGATTTAAGCATTCGCAAACGACAATTTAGCTGGCGGTAAGGACGCGTCGGTAAAGGAGCGGGCCGACGAAAGGTAAAGCTAGCCGTCTGCTGCTCCGACAGGGCATTGTTGCCCGGCAGATAGATCGGAGGAATTGGCACATCAGAACGGTAGTTGAGAAACGTTATCAACGGAGCGGCAGTAGAATTTTCCGGTATTCGCTCGGCTAGCAATCGCTGGGAAAGGGACCGATTGTAGATCTTGCTACTCGTGCTGGGATAGTTTTCCTCCACGCTCAATCGCCGTACGCTTGCACTTCGCCCGGGTGGAGAAGTTTTCGGGATTGCTCCCAAGTTACGGGGTTGCTGCTGTTGCTGCAATTGGGTGACCGAAAGGGTGGATCCGCTTGTTGTCTCCGATGTAGCACAGCCTACTGCATTTGTTTCGTCCTTGGTTTTCGTTTTGCTCGATGCACCAACACTCGATCCTGGAATTTGTGGGTCAGATTCACTTGCCGTAACAGCTTTTTTTAGTGTTCCACTCATACCGGTTCCTTCCTTCCCCACTGCATTATCCTTCGTTATTAGAAGATCTTTCGAGCTAGCGCTTGCCTGCTCCCAGTCGCTGGAAGACAAACATCCCGTCTCCTCAAACGCTTTCATCGGCGAACGCAACATATGGTGATGTTGGTGCATTGCGCTACTGTCACTACAGCTGATCGTTGGACTTGAGGAGGTCTTCTTCACCTCGTTTCCGATCATCTTGGGAGGCACTGTGGCGCAACAGGCAGCATTTTTCGCTTCTACAATGGTGGCCGTACCGACCTGCTGCTCGGAATTGGTCCGATGCGTTCGCGGCTCTAGCAGTGGCGATCGAGATCCGGCATTCGTTTCCGTATCGGAATCGGTCGACTGAAGCCCACTGTCCGGGTGTTCCATATCCGACTCAACACCACCCTCTAAGTGATCGTCAACCACTGGCATTTTTTGTTGTTGCTGCTGTTGCTGCTGCTGTTCCTGCTGCTGTTGGTGGTGTAATCGTCGTAGCTGATCGTGCAATGTGAGATCCTCTTCACTATCACCTATCCTTTCGTTTTTCTTCCGTTCTTCCGAGGCGTAATAATTCTCCCCCCGTTGCTCAATTTCTTCCTGCGGTCGTCTTGCACCTTCCACACGATCTTCCCCCACCTCCCGCTGCTCGATGTTCTCCTCCTCCTCCTCATCAACATCTTCGTCGTCCTCCTCTTCCTCCCCGTCGTCTTCGTCCTCCTCATCCTCGTCGTCATCCTCCAGGCCGTCATCGGAATCGGAATGCAAATCGAATCGCTGCACCGGAGGCGTATTTTCGTCCCGCGACATTACCCTTGTCGCACCGGCCGTACTCTTCACCGGCGTACTTTCATCCGACTGTTCCGCAATCGGATAGACCGGTTCACTGCCGGCGTTCGTCGCACCGGGTAGCACCGATTCAAAGGCAGCACTATCACAACCAGCGACGGCGAAGCTGGCTGAACCGGCACCGCCGCACACATCCACCAGCCCGGTTCCACTACTTCCTTCGTTTGATTTAGTAAACAAGTTCAGGTACGGATTGCGCGATAAGCACTTGCTTGGCGGTGGCAGCACAGTATGGCGTGGGTTACGTAGCGTTTGCCCACCGATCACCTCCACGCTGTTCGGGTGCGTCGGTGTGAGGTTGGGTATCGAGGCCGGACTGCACGTTTCCAGCGCCGCACTCTTTATCCTCCTGACCGATGTCAGCGATCGTGGCAGCGGTCTTCCCGTACCATTACCACCGGTCGTATTGGCAGTGTTAGAGTGTCTACGTCGTTTGCCGGACGCGTTGTTACCACCTCGGCTAACGGCCCTATCACCTCCTGAACCCAAACCCGCCGTACTGACGCCATCGCCCGACACACCTCGTCCGACGCTGGCAGCGCCTACCGGACCGCTACTACTGCTCGCGATCGTTGGCAGCTGTAGCGCCGACATGGTACTGCTCGAGTCTCGCCGTATCGGTGTGGTTTGGTGCAGCAGGTACGTGATCTTGTTGGACGTATCGTTCCCGCTACCCGTGTCCGCAATAGCCAGCTGGACTGCCGATTTCGTGTAGTTGTGATCCATGTACAGATCGGGATCGAGATTCTGCAACGCCAGCATATGATGATGATGGTGATGGTGATGATGATGCAGCTGATGGTGAAACAACGAACCGACCGATTTGTTGTTCTGATCGTCCGAGCTAAGGTGCCGCTGCAGCTGCAATCCTCCCTCGGTACCAACACCACCCGTACCCGTACTGCCACCCGCCGTCCGCCGACGATTGCGTGTTCCTGCATCGGGCAGCTCGCCGCCCATCCTTCCCTGCTCGTCCGCAAACACATTGCTACCGTTCAACTTTTCCGAATCCAGCGATATTTGGCGCTGTAGCTGACTGTTCATGAAGCGCTGTTTCCGCTTCGATTTGTACTGATGACGCCGCAACGAAGCATTTGACTGGGTCCCCAGCATCCGCGAGCCCGTTCCAGCCTCACCAGCTCGTTCCTTCCCACTGCCTCCAACACCACCACCGTTCGCAGTGTTTGCGGCCAACGGTAAGTCCCCATACTCGCGCGTCATCTCACGCATGACCGTTTCGAGCACCAGCTCGGAAAACCGGTCCTGGCTGGGGGTGGAAAGCGAACGCTTGTGCGTACCGGTACTGCACACTTCCGCCGTGTGCGTTTTCACCGGAACACCGCATCGGACCACCGGTGCACCGAACGGTGTCTCGTTGTTTGCCTCTGCAATGCGATCGCTTCGAAAGCAGGCATCGCTACAAGCGGTCGACGGCACAACCGCTCCTACCAGGCCACCGGTTCCATTGGTCGTCGCTCCACTGCCGGCACCCGGTCCAGCCGCACCACTTAGCCCACTGTCGCTCGATTCGGAGCTGTTCTTCCGATGCACGTCCACCTTCAGATCGATCGTACTCGTAACCTGCTCTTGGTAGTCGATCGATATCGCACTGTTGGCGTAACTGTTCTCGTCACTGTGGTGTTCGACCGACGACCGTGGTGACACGTTCGCGGGGGGTGTGCCGCCGACCACTTCTCCCGTGCCGAGGATTTGCATCTCGATTCCCGGCTCGTCGTCCCCCGAGCCGCCGATACCGATGCCGGTGCCCGTTTCACGCTGCACTTTCGAGCTCGCACTTCCGGGTTTCTTCAGGTTCGTCTCGGAAAGTGTACGTGCCCGGTCGTACATGCGGTGGAGCGCCACGTTCACCATCTTGAAGAACGTGATGATGATCGCGATCAGCACGCAGTAAATGCTCCATACCGCTACGGTGGTCGGGAAGTACTGAAAGCAGTGAGAGGCAAATGAAAACAAAAGTTAGCAAACTGTTTGGGCATTCCATTCTTGTCAGCTAGCAAACAAACCGAACAACCCCGAAAATAGAATTTGCATAAGTGATGAAAGACGATTATTTTTTGTTGTTCTATTTATCAACGTTCACAATGCTACGCTCGTTAGAATGCCAATTTAATATTCGTCCAGCCGTTGATGCTTGTTGGATCAAGTCCAGTATGAGACCGAAGCATAGCATGGTCAACACACAACACATTGAGCACACACAGACCGTAAAAGCTTATCTCGATTTCTTCTCCCTGCTTTCTTATTCCCATCATCGGACATTCGACACATACGACAGTCTTGAAAAATCATGACTCATTCAGAAGCCACGCATTGACAAGCAAAAGGTCATATGCATACATCATTGCCAAGATCAGTGCCAAAAGTGGGGGACACAAATATGCTACACATAATCTAAATTTAACCACTCGTTCCAGCTCTCAATGAACATTGTTTGCAGTGCGTTCATAGTTGTGGTCTGCAATGTGCGCTACAAACATTGTAGCTTTTCATCTTCTAGCTTCTCATGCGGCATTCAACCAAAACAATGTTCTGGAAGTACCTTAATTACAAAAACGCAGTAATTCCGCATTAAAATCCCTCCATATTTCACCAGCGAAAAAACATTAACGGTACTCTACATACAACCAACAAGAAAAACAAAAACGGATCGTGAACACGCCATCACAAACACCACAATCCGCAACAAGAAATGAAAGTGCGAACAGGTCCACGAACGTGGACATAGCCGTTGTGGGCATCCTTCACCTTCTTACACCCTTTCCCCCTGAAAGGCTCTCGACCGCCCCAACTGCCGGAAAAACTGGTCGCAGCCAGTAAGCGAAGACGTTAGACAGGTTACACCAGCCATTTCGTGTGTGGTGGGCTCGCCAGTAAATTAGGACTAGCTTTTTCCATTGCCGTGCCGTGGTGTGTCACTGCCCCTCGGCTCATGCTGAAGGTGGAGGAAATTGGGAAAGACAAAACTAAATGAAGGTGGAATGAGCAGCGAATTAACACTGTTAGAAACTGCTGTTATTCGGTGCGGTAAATTCGTGCGACCCGTAACAGTTAGACAGACGGTGTGAGACCAAAGCCACCTCGGTAGTGGGAAAGTCGCACGAGCGCAGAAACAGATCCAAGGGCCGCAGCTGGAATGCAAGGGCAATGGAATTAGCAACGGAAGCTTCAAGGTGGTGCACAGCAAGAGAACCTAGTTCAAGAAATTCAAAACACACTACAAATATTCTCTCAATTCTGTCAAGGTCAGACAGACAGGCCAGGCGTGCTCGATGGTTCGTGAAGCAAAATATACATAAATATTAAACTTGATTGGTTAATACCATCATCCATCCAATAATTTCAAAGAATGACCTTTTGACTCCGAAAGACCACTACAAGACTAAGAAGTCTTATTGTTTGTGTTCGCTTCTTCAAATTAACCTGCGACTCGTAAAGAAAGTATGCAAAACAGCTGCACTTCCCACATTTCCACTTGCTTATCATCTTTCCCCGGGAATGATGATGCGTGCGATTCGCGCGTCTCTAAAACATTATTATGAAACAAGGCCATGGTCAAGTGTGTGTAATAGCGTTTGCCATCGCATAACACGCGCCCGGGATAAAGGCCGAGAGGCAGCTAGCTTGTTAAGGTTGGTGCCGAAGCAGAAAACAGCCCGCTGCTTCGTGCACGGTAAGATCTACTTGAATCAATCGACAGCAAAACATCGTCGGAGGGCTTTGTCTCTTGCTTCCCTTTCTTTTGTTCGCAAAGTGTACATATATACTCATCCCCACCCACCCATCGTCGCCTCCGGGGTTAGGATTACGTGAGCATTAGGGCGGCGTTGATGCAGGTTGCAAAAAAAGAGGTGCATTACTTCTAACGATCTCTTCTTGTTTTCGATAGACGAAAAGGTTTGTGCGTTGTAAAATGCGAAATAGAGGATGTGTTCTGTGTAATCGTTGCCACCACATACGTAAACTATCTTGTCGCTTGACCATGTGGATTAATTAGGTCAACGTTATTATCAATAAGCGCAGCACTGCCATCATCGTAATTTGTACCAATTTGTGGAGTGGATATTTATGCACCACGTGAAACAATTCCACTTCTTATCTGGATATGGTTGTGCTTATCTACACATGTACGGTTAAAGCCGTAAATGTTTGTGAACCGAATCTTCGATGAAAGATTACCATTCAACTGGGGTTTGTTTTGTTTTCGGGGCATACAAACTTCTGCCTGTGGAAAAAAAACTGCCTCAGAAACGAAGCGGAATCGATGAATCATACAGCTAATGGATTGTTTAGACGGGCAATTTCCCCTTCCCCGATGGGGCCAACAGCATTTACACTTACCATGTAAACGATGAACGGAAGAAACAACAAAAACAGCCAAATATACAGATGGACGGCATTGCAGAAGACATTCTGATGCACGTCATAGTACCAGCCGCCGGTCAAGCTGGCCAGCACACCCTGCCGCAGGATTTTTAACGTTTGTGAACCCATTGCTGCCTGTTCATTTCATACTGCTGCTGCTGCTGCTCCTCAGGTGCCACCGTTCGATGTCGCTGTCGTGTGGCACTTCAATGCCCAGCTGAGGCCAGAGACCGGATGAATGCGAAGATGGAGAAACGTTGACCATTCGCATTCGTTCGGTTAGCCCTGGTTCTGGGTCTTCCAGCTGGGTATCGGTTGTATACGTAATCCAAGCTAAACGTACCCGCGCACAACGCGGATTGTACCGTATAAACTTCACTCTGCTCCCTTCTAATTTGGCCTCTGGCAGTGGCACTTCGTTGTTACATTAAAAACAAACACCTCTTCCGCACACCTTCGCCTACTATTATTTTCACTACTATTCAAAACACGCACACAAATGCACGGGGCGCGCGTGTGAGCACACGCTTCTTTTCTTTCTACCCTCTGGCACGTTCAATGGCGTGCAATCACCTCCAGTAACACCTCCTGGCAACTTCCGCACCAAAATGCTCACTCAACTTTCCTTCAATTGCCACTTTCTTCGGAGGCACCCACCGTCATGATGCACACACTTGATGCGTTTCTTAGGCGCCACCGTTTGCCACCGTCACCGTTTCCCTACTGCACCGTACCGACCATTTCCGAACGATTCGACAACTCACGGACCCCGCACTATTGTGGGAGGACAGCGGCGGTAGTGTCGCTTTTCACGTGGGTCACGGATTCTGTGTTGTGGCCCCCCAGCCAAGAGAACAATTTCCGTCGCTGGAGGAGAATGCAATACGGAACGGTGTGTATGTGTGTTGTAACGCGCTCGGGGGTTCAGGAGATGGTCTACTTTCTGTTTTGGCACCAGCACTCGCGGAACAAAGCGACAGCGAAACTGATGACGACTGGTGGTGCAGTGAATACTCTCGCCTGGGAAGCGGAAAGTTTGCCGTTTTTTAACGCGCGCTACTACGAAATATTAGTGGTGACTAACATTCGCAGCATTACGAACTATTTTATGCATTATGGACGTTTTTAACAATTGTTTCGTTAAACGAGAGAAGGTGTTTGACATTTGCTTCGTTGAGATATTTGTTGACATTTGCTGTCATACCAAATGACAGTTTCGTTGAATCGAATGCGCCCAGGTACACCGAGTTTGAAATTTTATTACAATTCCGTTGATAGTTGGAAATTTAACACATTCAACGCCGTGTAAAAATATGATAGGCGGTTCCCATAGGCATCACCCGAATTCGGATGATATGGCGCTGAACGTGTTAAGCTAAAACCCCTCACAGTTGTAATAAACCGTATTTTGCTGCAATTAGCCTTTTCAATACGTAGAAGTTTTTTCAAACCAAAAAAAAAAAATACCAATGGATTCATGTTTAATTGATTAATACTAATGGATTAATGTATAATAAATGGATGAATGAATCACGAATGGATTCCACAAACAACAACAAATGCTATGTTACTTTTCGACTTACTGTTAAATTCAAATAGGTGCGTGGTAGTATTGTAAAACCCATTTTGCCTCTAGAAGGATCCATCGATTCCTTATTTGAAAAAAAACCGGCTATTGGTTGCTTTCCATTGTACTATATTTAAAGAAATGCAACAACCACAATTGAAACTGACGAATGCAGTTGAATAATGTAACATAGCAATCAGGAACCACACAAACACATGATGCCTCGAGAATGCAAACGGAGCTTTATATTCAACCAAAAGTTCATTTTAGGTCAGCATTAAAATCGACGTTGATTCCCGAAATCCGTACTCCTATAGCAATAATCACTCGTCGAAATTGAATGCAATTATGGTAGCTGAAGCTCAACGATTTTTCAAAGATATTTCTCAACACAAGTAAAATTAAACAATTCGAATTCTTGATCTACTAATTCGGACCCGAAAACAATAAGAATTGTTGTAAAGCTTATTCATCTATTCTCAACCTTTATTGTGATGTTACTGAGATATCCTTCAAAGATGTTGAATTTAAAAATGTATAGTACAGCTTTGTTACCAACAGATGTCGCTAGCAAATCTTGAGAGATTATTTTATATTATGGTTGAATTTCACACAAATTCTTCGATAAATGTAATAAAAATTAAAACATTTCATTTAAGAATTCATGATAATTATTTAATAATTCATAAAACACAGTGATGAAACGCATGCAGCTATATTTTCTATAGTATTTTAATGTAAAAAAAACCGACCTAACATTCGTGCTTGTTCGGACTCTTGAATTGCGCATGATCTCTGTTAGCATTTTTTATAAACGAAAACATACATTCTACCCCCTATATCATTGAATTGCTGACGCCATTACAGTTTTCCACCCTACCATTGCCATCTTTTTTTTAATGAAAAAGCAGAGAATGGTGTATCATTATCGAGTGAACAAGGGTCGAAATTCTATTACTAACTGCCGCTAACATCCTCCTGCTCCATGTACAACTGACACTGGCGCATTGTTTCTCACCCCTCAGACGCAGCATGGAATCGCACCGTGTACATGAAGCGAGTCAAGGGGATGATTAATATTCATACATTTCATCCCATTGAGGTTCCGATTGAATACGGCAAAATGTGATACGCATCGTTAGCACACACATTCAGCGATACATGTAGCAATCGCAATAGACCCTATGTACAACCCGTACATGTCACGCGGCTGGGTGCCACATGGCGGGGAGGATTGGTTTTTCTTTTCCGATAAATTGTAACGCGATAATGAAACACGATGACGTGCCGTGCTCAGCGCATTACTTCATGCACGGTTACTCCTACCGCTTCACCACCATTTTGTAGCAAATGTCGTGAAGGGACAGTATGTTTGCTGGAAGTGAAACATGACTTACGGAATACTCACCCGCTGGTTTATGTGTTTGCTTTAAGGTTAAAGTATGATTGTTTGTACGATGTAGTAAATTTACATTTACAAACCAAAAATATTGACATGAGCTAGTATTTTTTACATTTTCATCGCGTGTTTTGTTTTAAAATTGGATGGTTTTATTTAACGGTTTGAAATAGCTTTTGTTGTAGTTCTTCAAATATTTTGCTAATAAAAAAATCTTTTTAGCCACACAAATAAATGGAAACAGCACACAAAGATCTTTTTTGAGTCATCGGGACTGAAGATTATAGCATTAGCTTTTTAAAGGCTTTTCGGGCAAGGAAAAAAAGGAGATGGAAAGGAAAGTCTTTGTAACGTAGTTTAGTAGTTCGATATTCATTCTGATGTAAAAATAAAATTTTAATATTAAGACAGTACAGCATTATACCAATAATAAATAATACAGACAAAATAGGCACTGAGTAATAAAAGTTTATTCATAATTATGCTATGCTAATTCGAAACAATACAAACGATGAGTTAATTAGTCTAGCGCTAGGTTAGCTGGAATCGTTTCATTGGGTGCTTAATGCATGCATCGCCATCTGGTCCAGGATAATCGCTCGAATTGATCGAAACCCCCGAATCTCAACCATTCAAGCCGAATGGCGACGCCACCACCCGGTTACGGACATCGCATGGCTATTAGAAGCGATGGCAACATTAGAAAATAGACACACAAAAAAACAAAAACAAACAAAAGTGTTTCCTAGGGCTGACCAAATTGCTGACCAACTAAACGGTGCTTTACCCAAACATGGCATTGATTTTAAGCAATTTTAAGGCTACCTTTTGCCTGCTGACGTTCGTTTCGATGCCGTATCGGCGTTCTGCGTTCTCGCCGTTGCTCCGATCACTTAAAACATTTCTTCTCCATTACGCGCGAATCGGCCCAGGGAAGGATGTGAAATGAACTTGAAAGGTAGCAGTCGAATGACTCGACAGTTTTCCGTGTACCATCGATCTCGTCCATTGGCAGACAGGGCAAGATTGCACACGATCGTTTAGCTCACCCACTGAACAAAGTAGAAAAGAAAAGACTAGATGAAATCGGACTGCCTTCGAGCAGGGATAGGATACGGCTAGCACAAGCAATCTTCAGGGTGGGCTGGCGTCTCTGAGGTGTATTGAAGTGATATTTTTGAACCACTTTTTCACTCACCTCATCTATTTCCAAACAGTAGAATCACATTGCAGCCATTTTTTGTGTGAGTGTGTGTGTTTTGTTTTGCTTTTGCCTTCGATTAACGGTTTCGTATGATTGCTGTTTGGCTTAATTGTAAAATTACAGTGGTGCACGCTTCTCGGGATTTTGTTTTGTTTGTTTTTGTTGTTGTTGTTGTTGTTGTTGTGCTATCTTCGATTGGAGAATCAAATCGGTGAGTGGAACCTATGAATGGACAATTTGAAGAAATTATCGAAATGGATGGGTCTACAGTTGGTATTTGTTGAAAGGGTAGTTGATTAGTCTTTCTGTTCAACATAACCAGATGACGCGCACTTTAATCGTTTTACCTTTTTTCTCTTTTGTCTATTGCCATTGTTATCTGTGAACACATGCACGCAATTATTATTTAGCTAACGAGTGTCATCTGTTGTACAATGAAATTACATTATTTAATTAAGTAAACAGCACTTAGTTCTATTTGTTACATTATAAAATGTTTTGTATAATTAATGAAACAACAAGTCTTTTTTTGCACATTAACAATTGTTTTTATGATGTGTTTATGTGTATCTATGTAATGGTTTATCTACATAGTTTTTTTTACGTTGCATCTTATGTGTGACATCGGCTTATTTCATATTTACATAAATCAGTGTATTAGTTATGCTGTATTTATTGTACATTTTGTTGTATACATTTTTCAAGCTTACTTAAGTGTTAAATATTACATTATTGTCCTATTGTTCTTATGTATTCATAGATATATATGATCGTGGCAATCTTGATTAGTTTGTAAACAACACGGACAATTTTATTTTATATTTCGAAACGATTATGTTTCATTTACGCGTCCTGAAGTGCAACAATAGTGTATCAAATTCAAATCAAATCTATGCTTTCTGCTCTAAACCGACGCTATCAAATTTCTGCTCTAAACCGACGCTAATTAAATGCGTAACTTTTATTACTACGCTTCAATTAGTAAAATTGTATTATCTCGAGCTAGTACAAATAGCTATTTTATTTTATTTATTTTATATATTTTCTTAGTTGAGATATTTTACTTCGGGCCCTTTAACAATGTCCTCTCCTCTAAATCATCTTCGCCGTTTCAGAACTATTTTCTAAGCACTCTACGGATTACCTAGCAGCAGGAATGGTCTGCAAAATATATTACAGCTGCTCAATCATCTAATCAGTTTTAAAGCATTCTTCGACATTTTTTATTTATTTATTTAAAACACTTGTGTAGATGGCTTCATAAAAGTAAGATTCAAGGAAAAATATTGTACTTTTATTTGTAATTTCACTTTACAAAAATTAAGAGGCAGTAAATTTTTCAGAGTTAGGTATATTTTTCCAGAGTTTCTTTTGATGATTTTCTTGGAGCTTAAACAGTTAGGAATATCTGGCAAAAAATGAATTAAGTATACATATCACGTGCTATTACAACTGAGAATTAGCTCATCACAATACAAACAATTTCTTTTTCTCAAAGTTTTTTTAGCAATAAACTAAGTATGTCTCAAACACGCGATTGACTAGATTTTGAACAAGATTTTAATTAAAAAGTTGTTTTTATAGCGCTACGAACAATACGAATCATAATGGCCTACATAGGCTTACGAGACTACCTCGCAATCGGATAGTCAAGGAATCGGCGCATTGAATTGCTACAAACAATTTGTTATTGTGCTCAAAGTTATCAAACTTTATGATATGACTTTATGTACAAACATAAAATGATACCTACAGTAAACTTTCCTCAAAACAACGCTTAACAAAGCAGCAGCACGAATGAATCAAAGGACATAAACCTCTCCAAGAAAGCAATTTTCTTCACCATGACTGTGAGATGCGAAACAAAGACTGCACACCCCTCATTTCAACCCCGATTTCTCAAACAAACAGGCCCCGTTTGATGGGCCACCCATCCCTGCGACCCTTACCAATTCCCCTGGTTTCGATCCACGACAGATATGCTCAATGCATTCAAATAACACAAATTGAATGTTTTGACAGACAAGTCGTCCGTTTTACTGACGAATTAAATTCTCTCGCCGCCGCACGCTCCCGCCCACCCACAGCAGTCCGTCATCTGACGGCTGTGGCTCGCCGTTTTGACATTTGCAGGCAGTCAGCTAAATTACATCTCATGAAACATTTTCATCACCATCAACTGACTCCTCCACTTGACGCCTCCCATCTTTCTTTCTTTCTTCTATCCAGGCAAAGCGAGATGAAGCAACAACAACAACAAAAAAAACACGGGAAGCGGATAAGGAAAAACCAACAACCGGTTCCAGTGTAGATGAGCACGAGATTAATGCAGCAGCAGGAGCAGCAACCGTGGGGACAGACAGCTGGCCGGAGACGGTGCGGACGCCTTCTCAATGCCACAGCAAAAACACGAGCCACTTAACACGAGTTCGCTCTCGAGCCCAAGTCCGACCAGCTCATCACATCACCTCACCAACCTCCAGCAGATTTTGTCCACTCGAAACGCCTCGGATAGCCGGCCGACACGGTCCGCAGGAACTCCGGATGCTCCGGGTGACGAGCGCTTGTTTAAAGTGTTTAATTCTATGGCCATCGTCATCGAACATGACACAGCACAACATTGGCGCACAGCACTGCCAGCCCAACGTGATGGACCCGCTTCGAGCCTCGAGGGGATAAGAATGAGATGACCGGAAAACTGTCGGATACCTCACTGTCGTCCCCTTGCACCGCAGGCCGTACTACCGCAGCTCTATTTAACACTGACTAGGCGCCGGACAACCAGTTGGACAATTTCGATCGCCTTGCGTTGTTTTGTACCAGAGATAAAGTTTTGTATCGGAGACAAATAACACAAATAACAGTCATAACAAACGTCATGGTCAGTAGAGCTAATAGTGAAACGCACCAACCGTTCGTACACTGTGGCCGTAAACCGTATCAACGAATGCTGTTAAGCGAAACGAAAGGAAAGAGTAAAAGATGGAAAGACATATTGAAACATCAGTGGCAACAAGGTAAAAACGAACTAGACAACACAATGGAAAATTGAGCCGTGAGTGGACACCGAAATGGAAAGTGCAAGCGTGATGATCCGTATTCCAGGAAATATGATTTTATCGCTGCCCTTATGCCTATTAGGTAGTTAATAGGTGAATGTAGGTTTGTGTTTTTTGTGTTTTTTTGTCGATCGTCGATTTGTCGTGTTTGAATGCTTTTTGAACATTCTGTTTTGTTGTTGTTTGTAATTTTTACTTTACGTTTTTTAAGGAACAATTATACATTTTGTTGTAATTTGATTTGAACTATGCGTTTATAGTTTTATACTTTAGTTTTCATATTTTCTATTGTATATCTGCGCTAATCGAATGATGTTGATGTATATGGACTTTTATTTTATTCTTGGTATTAATTTTTTTTCTTCACAACTTTTCATCCTCTCTGCCCACAATTGTATTCATTTCTGATACTTACATTTATTGTCACAATTTATTCTTATAGCTTCTTTCTTTCTTTCTCTACTTCGGACCTACCTTACTTTATCAAATTCCAGACACGTTTAAAAACACTTATAACCAAACAAATCTATTCACTTAAGAATGACTGATTAGCATGGCTAATAACCACAATGTTTCAACAGTACGTTGCGACACACCCTTTCATTACAAATGTTTAGTAAACAAACTAATTATGGTGCCGGAGCAAGATATTGATCGTGTATGCTTTTTGGTTGCCTCTTTCGCCACTTTCTTTTTCCCCTACACCTCGCTCGCTCGCCACATTGCTTAGTGTATGCAAATAAATTTCCGATCCATCACTTTAGCGCTTAGTGTGCGGTTGGAGAAACACACGATCACTGATCGATCGCTACTCCTATGGCTTCTGTTGGTTCTATTACGGTGGGTGAGGGAAGTAAGCGAGAGACAGAGAGAGAGAGAGAGAGAGAGAGAGAGAGAGAGAGAGAGGGGGGGAAAAATGATGACGATGAACTGGGGCGAGTGCGGGTGCCGTAACGAATTCATGCACCGTCATTGTTGTTAACGAGGTCAATTATAGTTGATAATAAATTGGTTCTTCGTGCGAAACAGAAAATTATACGCTTTGCACATCTGCAGGCGACGATCGAGATGCTGTCCACAGGCTCGGTACAGGCTGTTGCATACACGTATGTG
>KB700471.1:0-25225 GCA_000349165.1 Anopheles christyi | reverse complement strand
TTTTTTTTTTCGCAGAACAACACAACAGTACTGATGGTCGCGAGCGGCCGCGGTGCGTCCCATTTCGTGAAGGAACTACTGGCCCGGGGTGCCGATGTACAGGCGCAGGATTTGGATAGCTGGACCGCGCTCCACTTCGCCGCCAAGGCCGGTCACGTCGGCATCGTTGAGATACTGCTGGACAATGGGGCGGAGCTGGAGCACCGTGATATGGGCGGATGGACGGCACTCATGTGGGGCTCGTACAAGGGTCACACCAGCGTGGTGGCGCTACTGCTGCAGCGTGGTGCCGACGTACAGGCACACGGCAACTATCATCTGAACCCGCTGCTATGGGCGTCCGGTCGGTGCCACACGGAGATCGTGCGCCTGCTAGTCAACACGGGCGGGGCCAAGGTGAATGTCGGTGATAAGGTAAGGTTCAGCAGTGTCTCCCCTGTGACAATGCAATCGTGACCAATGATTCCTTTTTTTCTGTGTCTCTCCAGTACGGAACTACCCCGCTGGTGTGGGCCTGCCGGAAGGGAGGCGCGGAGATAGTGGATGTACTACTAAAGGCAGGCGCGAACGTTGACACCGCCGGCATGTACTCCTGGACACCGCTGCTGGTGGCGGTCAGTGGAGGCTTTCAGGAATGCGTTTCCCTGCTGCTCGAGCGCAAACCGAATGTGAACGCGCTCGACAAGGACGGCATGACGGCACTGTCGATTGCGTGCCGTGAGGGGCTTACGGAAATTGCATCGGCCCTCATCGCAGCCGGCGCGTACCTGAACGTGCAGGATCGAGCCGGTGACACGCCGCTGATCAACGCAGTCAAGGGCGGACATCGGAGCGTGGTCGAGATACTGATGAAGCGCCACGTGGACGTGGACATACAGGGGAAGGAGAAGAAGACGGCACTGTACACGGCGGTCGAGAAGGGCCACACCGCGATCGTGAAGCTGATCCTGCAGTCCAACCCGGACCTGGAGCTATCAACCAAAGACGGCGATACGGCACTGTTGCGGGCGGTGCGCAATCGCAACCTCGAGATTGTGCAGATGCTGCTGGAGCGGAAGGCGAAGGTGGGCGCGACGGACAAGCGGGGCGACACCTGTCTGCACGTGGCGATGCGGGCCCGCTCGAAGGCGATCGTGGAAGCGTTGCTGAGTAATCCGAAGTACGGTCAGCTGCTGTACCGATCGAACAAGGAGGGCGAAACGCCGTATGCCATCGACGCGACACACCAGAAGACGATCCTCGGGCAGGTGTTTGGTAACAGGCGGCTGAACGCAAACGAAGATTCGGAGGGTATGCTCGGGTATGGGCTGTACTCGTCGGCACTGGCTGACGTGCTGAGTGAACCGACGCTTACCACACCGATCACGGTCGGGCTGTACGCGAAATGGGGCAGCGGTAAGAGCTTCCTGCTGACGGACCTGCGAGACGAGATGAAGAACTTTGCCCATTCGTGGTCGGAACCACCGATCGACGCGTCGTGGCTGTTCTTTCTCATCAGCCTGCATCTGGTGCTAGTGATCGGTACCGTGATCGGGTTGGCCACGTGGAGCTACGTGTGGGGCATCGTAACCGGAGCGATCCTGCTGGTGCTCATCTACTTTACGGACATTTTGTTTAAGTTCCTCGATCGCCGGTACGATCTCGAATGGCTGTACTCGCTTAACTATGGGCTGTCGCGCAAGCTCGGACGGTTGCGGTTGATACTGCAGGTCGCCTTCTGTCATCCGCCGGGGCCGCAGAGTGATCAGCAACCGATGCCGGTACGGTTTCACTTTGCCGAGGCAAGCGGAGCAGCACCGAACGGTGATGCGGCCGTGGCGCTCATGCTGGCCTCCCTGTTCGATGCGATAGAGGCCCACTATGGTTCGTTGGCGACCGGACTTTATCGTGCCTTTCGTCCCAAACCCCGTAAGTGTGACACAGTGAGAAGAGTTCATCCTAGGGAGCAATTTATTAATTCTTCACTCCTTCATTTTTCAGTCAAAACTACCGGTGGATGGAAGTGGCGTAAAATGTGCTGCATGCCGGTGGTGCTAATGTTCGAGCTTGGCATGCTCGGCATCCTGGCGACGGCTTCCCTATCGATCGTGTACTCGGAGTATGGGCTGGAGGGGCGGGAGGAAATAGCGGTCGCAATCTACGTACTGCTTGGTATTCTGCTCGCCGGTGCTATCGCTAACCTGCACGCCTGGTCGAAGCTTATCGGTGCCTTGTTTATGTCGCAGGGCAAACACCTGAAGCGTGCCTTCAACAGCAACGAAGCGGCTCCACTGACGGCGCTTGGTGCGGAGGTCAGCCTGATGACGGATATGGTGCGCTGCCTGGATGCCTTTACCGGTCAGCAAAGCAGGCTGGTCGGTGTGGTCGATGCGCTCGATTCTTGCGATACCGAGCGTACGCTTACCATCCTGAACGCCGTCCAGACGCTGCTTTCCGGCCCGCAACGGCCGTTTGTACTGCTGCTGGCAGTTGATCCGCACGTTATAGCGAAAGCGGCCGAAGCCAACAGCCGACGGCTGTTCACCGAGGGTGGAATCGGTGGGCATGATTTTCTGCGCAATCTGGTGCATTTGCCGGTGTATTTGCAGAATTCGGGCCTGCGCAAGGTACAGAGGGCCCAGAATACCGCCCTGTCCGCTTACCGGCGTGCAATGCCGGATATGAGCCGGGACGACGATCAACCTCACCTGGGACATTCGGCATCGGCCCGGCGGCTATCGAACGCATCGGAGATTATGTCGTCGCAGGAGAAGTTGCGTGCTATGCCGAGTTCGTCCCGCGGAGGAAGTAAAAAACTTCGTGTATCCGACTCAATTGCCAGCTCGATCGGGTCCAATCTGCACAAGCTCGGTCAGAACCCTCCGGTGGATCTGTCGAAAATCATTCTCACCGACGATTACTTCAGCGACGTGAATCCGAGAAGCATGAGAAGACTGATGAATGTCATCTACATCACTGGTAAGTCACTAGTGCGTGTTTGGAAAATGGTGGTTGCTGTTTAAATTTTAAATTATTTCCCTTATTTTTCTGCTTGCAGTCCGATTGCTGAAAGCCTTCCAGATAGATTTTAGCTGGTACCGGCTTAGCTCGTGGATCAATCTCACCGAACAGTGGCCCCTGCGTGCTAGCATGATCGTGCTGGAACACGATCAGGCTGGCGACAGTTTCGATGACTCGGTCTCCCTACAAGCTGTGTATGATAAGTGAGTCGCAATACCGTTCCTTAAACACCCTGTTATTGCTCGTGATTATCGTTTAACGCCCTTTCGTGCTTTTCAGAGTGCGCCCGAAGCTGACGTGCCTGCGGGAAGCAGCGGCACTGCTCGATCTCGACCGCGACGAGCGCAAGCTGGACGCGTTCTTGCAGCTGCACAAGTCCGACATGCTCGTGTCGGATCTGCGCATCTTTTTACCGTTTACCATCAACCTCGATCCCTATCTCAGGAAGGTGCTAAAAGAGGACCAGCAAGCGCTAGAGGACGAGGGCATCATTATCCCCATGAAAACCGTTCTGCCACCGAACAAACCGAGCGGATTCTTGCCGCATCATCATCATCGGGCGCAAGGTGGCAGCGTGCTACAGCCAACCCCTCAGCATCCGAACAATTTGACCAACTGGCCAAACTTCTACAATCCGCAACCGCAGGCAATGGCGCTGATGAGCTACTACAATCAGAACTGGGCCAATTTCTTAAACTCTAACTCCAATGCGCTCATGGGTGAACCGCTGCCCAAGCAGGGGTCTGTTGGCGGTGGTCCCATCATTATGGAGCATCCTCTACACGAACAGCATTCCACACTGGGAGGACCTGGTGGTAGCAGTAGTGGTCGTAGCAGCAAGAGCACAGCCGGCATCCAAAAATCTTCCAGCAACGGGCTGGCAACGAGTCCGCCGATCGATATCGATCTGTCGAACGTACAGCTTTCAACCCTGACGGTCGAGCAGCTGATCGAGCTGCTGGAAAAGGTGAACGATCTGAAGCCCGCCATGGAGCGTATGGCGCCGATACTGCGCGAAAATGCCATATCCGGCCGTGTGCTGATGTACTGCAATCTAGAGGAGCTAAAATCGGTGCTACGACTTAGCTTTGGACACTGGGAAATGTTTAAGCTGCTGGTGACGGCGTTAAGGGAAGCCGGCATAACGCAACCACCGAGCAGAAAACTTTCCTCCAAGACGGCCTCGTTCGCCAAGGGTCCGAATGATACGGTAGAGCTGCAGGAACCGATTGCCCAGTCGACGCCACCGTTCGGCTCCTCCTCGAGCAGCTTTCAGCCGATACGTCAAAAGTCACAAAACTTGCTGGAAAAACAGGTAAGAATTCTGCTGGTCAATGAACGGCTGAAGACACATCGTAATAACTGATAGTAATAATTTTTAATAATTATATATTCCCATCATCACACTCGACTCCCTTCTCCGTTTACTGCGTATACATACACACAACATGCGCTCGCGCAAATCCTAACCATCTTATGTTTGCGTTGTGTTTGCGAACTTAAATTTCATACACCCTGTAATAAAACGGATTTGCTGCTGTGAACTAATTGACCAACAATGAACTACTACAATATTAATGAAAAAATCAACAAACACACACATATACACACACACATAACTGTATTTTTCACAACCAACCAAACAACTAAAACGCAAACACTTACCCCGCACGTGTGGTGTGCAACCGTATGCGCGTGTCCCCGTGCGTTTGCGCGTGTCTCGGAAATGCAGCCAGCAAAAGTGCATGATTACGAATATCTGCAGGTAACGTTCGACTTACGGCACTCTCCGGTCTGTGTCTTACTAATATTATTACCCACTATCTCTCTTTCTCTCTTCTGTGAACAAGTTGTGCATTAATTATCCCACTCGGTTTTGTTTCCACTGTTTGCCCTTCTGTATTCCTTCTGTAATGTCTATTGCGGCTGGTATCCGATTTATTTTTTTCTTCTTTATCCTCTGTTGTGTACTACTCTAGTTTGCTAGTTCGTCAGTTAGTATGTGTGTGTGTGTGTGTGTCTGTTACACGTTCTATTATTCTTTGTTGAATCTTCTTCTATTTCCCCGATTATAGAAAGCACGGGGTTTTCATCTCTTTCTACTATTGTATTGTATGGTTGTGTTTGATATTTTAATTTCGTTTTTCACTCCCCTTAACTTTATTAATTTAAAAAAATGTAAAACTATCAACAGTCATTCCGTGTATGAAGTACCTAAGTATTGCTTGTGGTAATCCAGGCACCGTTCATTGTAGAGTCGAATGTAAACAGTATTTTGCTACCTCTTATGCATTTTTTCACCTTTGATAACTATTCAAGCTATAATATTATCACATTTTGTAGTGTACCATATTATTATATTTTCACAATATTCAAATTTACATTAAAAATAAAAATAAAACGGATTGACTAAACACGTTCAACAGAAATTTATTCTTCTTCCGCTTTTTTCAAGAACATTATGCTCAGTTGTAATGTTGTATGAGTTATGTTTTTTATTTACATTACTGAATATTGAGTCTGAGTTGATATTTTCGGCTGAGAAAGTACTGAAATGTCTTTATTTATATTTATAATTTATCAATTCCTTTTGGGTTGTATGTTAATTCGTACGTTCCAAAAACAAAAATTCCGTTATTGGTTCAATCCACGGTTGGACCAAGCTCTTCATATGAAACGTTTGACTATCGACTCTAAGCCCATGAGTAAGTGGCTTAGGTCGTAATAGAATGTCCTCGATTGTTGCCAGAACTTAAGCAAAAGAAATCAAATACATGTACGAACTAATACAGCACTCACATACATGTCACTTACAAGGACCACTGTTAATGTATTGTTATGTCTTTTGTAACTCTCTCTCTTTCTCTACTGTTGTTATGTGTCACGTTGCATTCCCAACTTTTTTGTTCTACTGTCTACTTAATAGTGTATGTTAGTAAATTCCTTCGCTTGTTTCGTAAAAAAAGGTGACCCCTCTCCCTAATGGGGAATGTATAGTACCGGGAATACATTTATTACCGATGTCGTTTAAATTAACTTTATTTTTTCTTCTCTATTTTCCTTACGCTACCAACCCTGCCACGACCTGCCTTCTTGCTGGTTTGCCTTCTCGCCAGGTGACGCTCGAGGAGCAGATGATCTGCGGCGCACTGCAAACACTTAATGAGGACGCGTTCGAGGATGTGGTTAGCAGCAGCGAACGGCCCAGCCCAACCGGTGAGATGTTTAGCCAGTACCTGGCGCCAATACGGGAAAGCTCGGAAATCGGTTCACCGCCTCGCCTCACTTACAACCTTACTAACCCAAACCTGACTGATCTGGCCGCCAGCAACGGTACACTGAACGGTGACGACAGTGGTGTCGGTGGTGGTGGTGGCGGCGGCGGCACCAGTAGCAGCAGCAGCCATCTCGGCCCACGGTCCGGTTCCGGACGGCACAGTCGCTCCCACAGCCTGCATGACGATACATCGCTGACCAGCATTGTGGTCATTCCCACCTTCCTAACTACGTCCCCCAGCAACAGCAACGCAACCACCACCACTGGCAGCATCAACGACACCAAGCTTTAATCATTCCCGGTGAATCGATTCTGAAACCCCGAACGGCCGAAGGATGCGCTACTCCTGTTGTAGCGGACGTCGCTGATGTTGTTGTTGTTGTTGTCGTTGTTGGTGTCGTTGTGTTGCTGTTGTGGCTGTTGATAATGATCATGTTGATGATGATGATGATGATGATGGTGATGTTATTTTGATGCCCGCTGGCGTTGCTGTGTTGCTGTTGTTTGATGTGCTTTATTTTCTCTAAAACAGACAAACTTACATTCCTATCTACAAACGTGTGTGCAATATTAGAAGCAAGACTTTACATCCCTTTGATTTGTTAAATCTAATAGCAAAATCGAACAAATTGGGCTTTAGAGCACAATAGAAGCATTCTAACACAGAACCCCCTTTTTCCACCTGTTTGCGCACATCTCTCAACCACACAACCCCATTTTCGGCAAACACAAAAAGAAAATCCCATTTTATTTAAAGTATTACACACAGTTAGGTGGTTCGGTACGCGGATTGAGTTCGCGCACCATACCCTGGTTCGTACCAAAGTGATACTATACTATGTATATTGTAGTGAGCAAAGTCTAGCAAGGTGTTGTTTGCGTTTTAGAACAAATTTGAATAGCGAATAGTGGAGGAACACACATTTCCAGCGCTCGCACGCACAAAAGCGTGGTACGAACGAACCCAAAATACATGTACGGAACAGGAAAGGGTCTACTGGTAGAGAAGGGCGGAGTGTAGAGAGTTGTAGACACATACCACAGATCGTTCTTCCTTGAACAACCTTTATGGGGCACGTGCCACCCACTCTCGGTTCTTGAGCAGGGTGATGCTACGCTCTCCCCCCTTTTTTAGGCATTAAGGATAGAGAAATTGCTTAACTATATTTAGACAGAATGTATGTTTACCCGTTCAAGGAAAAGCATTTAAATATAGCGTAATTTAGTACCTTGCACAGAGGTGAAAGAACGATGCGCGTCCACCCCAAGAGTTTGGTGTACAAAATTTTCTGAACCGGTGTGTTGCGTTGTTGAGGTTTTATTATGTGCAATTTTCCCCCACCATAAACGTGCGTGTGTGCTTTTCATCCTTACTACTAAAGACTGCGTCCACTACTTATTGTTTTCCACTGTTTGGACTCGTGTGTGCGTGTGGTGTGAAATTTGCTTCCCAACTTTGTGCTTTCTTTTTTTTCTTTTTATTATTTGCGAAGGCGCATTGTTTTTCTTTTTTGTACATACGTCCCTCCCCATGTTTGTTATCCCGCGACATATTGCTGGTTTTCCCTTCACAGTTTCCGTCCGAAGCTCGCCCATACCGGTTCCGAAGCAGACCGCCTCCATACTGAAGCCGACCGGTAGCATACGGAAGGGTGACGCGAAGCGTGTCACCATGTGCGATGCGGAGGGCAACGTGACGCCGACCTTTATCGAGGTGCTGAACGAAAAGCTTAACAGCAACAAATCCAAACTAACCGGTAAGTGATACGGTACGGTGGAGATTCAATGGAACGCTGCACTACTGCTACACCAAGCAACACCGGCACACCACCACCACCGGTGCGTTGTTGCCTCTGTCAACCTTTCGCCCACTACAACCACCTTTTTTTCCAATGTGTATTGCATGCACCACTCCGGGACTCGGCACCATGCATGCATATACACATGCATTCTATAATACACACCCACCCACTGGAGCAGGTTGAGGTAATTGAACTATATCTATCCACTACTCACTCTTTCAAAAGAAAAAAAAACATCCTTGCTTAATGTCGTACAAGTAAAAAGAAGGTTCACTAATGCCGAATATCACACCATGATGTTCGTTATCCTTTCTCTCGTTTTGTCCAACCGTTCACAGTGAGACGACAGTACAGTTTCATAGAGCCGGACACTAAGAAATGAGCGAGGGCAGTCTTTTCTGTGTGCTTGGAGGAGCGTTAAGCGATGATGATTTCCAATATTTGCATTACTCGATAACTACGCAGAAGGGAGTTTTTTATTTTGTTTTTGGTGGAAATGAGGGGAAAATGATGCACGCCACTGAATGTTTATCTCAGGCCAATAGTTTCTAGTCAGCAGACTTAGTTTTAAAGCTTTGAATAAAATATTAAATTTCGGTACGTGATGATGGTTTTGAGTTGCATTCACAAAAGCTTGTGTAAGTATGTGCTTTTTAGTACTAGGAAGTTCGCTCATTCAATCGTTATTTCTTTCCGATAAGTAACGATTCGTAGCTATGAAAAGTGTTTTGTTAGTTGTTTTCTTATTTATTTCTTGCTGAGACATTTTAGTGCAGATGCTAGTGATCTCATTTGTTTTTCGGTATGGTAGTATTTTTCACTTCCTATAAATTTCTTAATATGACGTTTCTTTTCGGCTATTTGAGTTTCATGAGCGGATTTGTCTACCTTTCATTCGCATTTTGGCATGCAACGTTTAACCTGTATGTTTGGAATTTTACATTTACTAATTTCCTACTCAATTTAACCGCACATAAATACACGCTCTATCTTTCCGTCTCTCTGTTCTCCTACGTGGTTTTCCTGCCAACGGATAGGAAACCGGACGTGTTGGAGAAATACTTAGCTCCCGTTTCGCCGGTCGGTTTTTCTGCCGCCTGAGGATTTACAATTTCCAGCCCCTGTAGTGGCGTAAAGGCAACGCTCGATGCTGTACCGGAAATGTGTTTCTTGACCGTCGTGCTACCACCCCACACCTGCTGCTGCTTTTGCAAATTCTTCTGCAACGTTTTGCTAATGCGCACCTTGGTCTTTTCGTCGATCTGCGGCAACCGGATTCGGCCCGTGCCCGTCTTGCCGATCGTGCCGCGTGTATATCCAAGATCCTCCTGGTACGCATCCTCGTCAATCTGTGAAGGTGAAAAAGAAATGCAACAATTCACCATTTGACGAAAGTGATAACCATACAACGTAAAGAGGGAACGAAGACTCACGTCGCCAAAGTTCATTCGGTTTGCCTGCTTGCGGAACTCGGTTATGGCGTAGCGCTCCTTCATCTTGCGCACCCGCTTACCACCACGCTTCTTTTTGCCACCCTCGATGGGCTTTGGGAGTGGTTTGATAAATTTCACCGGCGGTGGTTCCTGCAGTTTGTCGAGCTTTTTCTCGATATCCTCCCGGAACCGTTGACCAATTTCGCCCAGATGGCTCTCGTGTGATGCATCAACACGCGCCGCTAGCGTGCACTTGGCGGCTACGAGGCGTGCCGCTTTGCGACGCAAATCTGGCGGCGTATCTTGTACGATGTCACAGTAGTAAACGTACCCCGTGTGTGGTAGCATGGCTACTTTAGAGAATCTAGAAGGATGATGTATAAAAAAATGCTTTCAGTAAAACCAGAGCACAAAGCTTACCCGTAGAGTTACATACCCAGAAAGAGTCTTCTTCTGTGCACCCAGCACCTGCACGTTGCAGGCTGGCATTTTAGAGAGCTTCGTTAGTCCACCGGCTAAACCGACCAGCTTTGCGGCCGTCGATGCTCCCACTATCATCGACATGTTGGGAGCGATGAAGGTCATCCGGCTTTCGACGTATTCGAAGATTTTGCTCTTGAAATCGTTCAACTCTACCGCCATATCACATGCCTCGTTGATCTGCTCCAGCTCGTGTTTCTCCAACTTTACTCTGGTAAGATGAAGCAAAAAATGATAAGCTAGTTAATAGTCTAAAAGAAATAAAAGAATCCTTATGGTAAATGCGTACCCTTGTGTAGTGGAAGCCGTCACGGAAACGATCATAATCGTCGCCTGAGTTATAATTTCCTGCAGTCGCTCATTATTTTTGGCCTGATCTAAATCATTTCCCAACTCGCGAACACTGCGAACGTAATCCATTTCCGTCATGATGAGCGAATCTAGCTCGGGGAAGCGTTTCTGATACTTGTCCTTCACGAATCTATGTATTGTGGCTGTAAATTATCAAACAGAAAATTAGTTACAATTGCTTCCAAACCCACCTTCAAAGCAATACGAACATATTTCATTATCGATATCAACTGCAATGTTGTTCGCTTCGACTATCAGCTGATACTCCGGATCCGACTCCACATTGCCAACCATCTCCATAGTTGTGCGTGGATTCTTTGCGTACTTTTCAATCTGCGACAGCACGTTCGACAGCCGGTCGGAGTCGCGCAGTTTGCAGATTTCCCGAATCGATGCCACGGATAGATTAATTTCCATCGCCTCATCTTTGAGATCGTATATGACGGCATCTTCTTCTCCGCCAGAGTCAACATCCTCTTCGTCACCTTCAGCTGCTGGTTTCGGTTCCTCCTTAATGGTGTCTCCCTCCTCCATCTCCTCATCGTTATCATCTTCCAGATCGGCCAGTAGTTCGTCCGCTAAAGACATGTTACAGCGATGGTTTGGGTACTACTTTTAAAACAGGAAAACAATTTGTTAATGCTGCAAGACGCGCTTCTTTTCCACTCGCGCAACCGGTTTTGTTTTGATGACAAAACGCTTGACGTTTCTTCATTTGACAGTTCGCCTTTTTATGGGAAATGTGTTTTTAGCACATTGTAAACAATGCATTACCGCATACAGAGACGTTAGTTGTAATTTGCGCAAAAAAGTGCCGAAAAATGCGAAGTATATTAAGGAGCATTATAAAAATTGGCAATCCTACTCGTTTAGGACCTTTTTCACACCGTCAGCTCTGTGCGAAGGCATCAGTAGTTGCTACAATTCCTCACCATAGCGCGTTGCAACGATACGAGGATGATCTGCAGAATGAGTTTCAACAAATACTTCGTGAAGAACGACAATCCGTGCTCGACCCGGTGGAAGATCCAATGTCGCTGGAAGTGTTCCCCAACACCAAACCTGCCTTCAATTTTGCAGCCTACGTGAACAAATCGCCCACCCTGCAGCAGCTCGTGTCACTCGGCGTAGAGCTGCACAAGCTGGAGAAGCGCAAAGGCATTGCACAGTTTGTGCTGGGACTGGACTTCGATCGAGACATGAAGAACCACATCCGCTTCCTAGCAGACGTTGGAGTGCCGGCAGAAAGCTTGGGAGAGTTTCTAACGAAAAATCCATTAATCTTCAAGGAAGATCTAGGGGATCTTGAGACGCGAGTGAATTATCTTCAATCGAAGCGATTTTTACCGGAGGAAATCACGCGTATCGTGACGAAGGACCCGTTCTGGTTGATGCTCAGTACCAAGCGGATCGATCGTCGGTTAGGGTACTTTCAGAAAACGTTCCTGCTGGAGGGCAGCGAGGTACGTTCATTGGCAACCAAGCAACCTAGGCTAATAACGTACAATTTGGAGCATGTGCGCAAGAATAGCTTTACTGTTCAGGAAGAGATGGGATTCGAGAAGGAGGAAGTAAAGCAACTGTTGCTAAGCAAACCACGCATTTGGATGATAAGTAAGTTTGTTGTTGTTTAAGGAATTCGGCCATGTAATGACTTGAGTCCGCTTTTTTCCAGAAACGGAAGCGCTACAGTACCGATTTGAGTATCTTCACCGACGAATGAAACTGTCCCATGCGGAGATTCTTCAAACGCCTGACCTGCTGCTGACACGTGACGTTCGGATTAAGCAAAGACATGGATTTCTTAAATTTCTCGGAAAAGTGCAGTACGATCCCAAGAAGGAGCTCTATATTCCGCTAAAATCACTGGCCGAGGGCACGGACGAGGAGTTTGTTGCTGAAGTCGCTAAATCGAACATGGAATGTTACAATCGCTTCCTGAAAACACTCTAAACGGGACTGATGGATGCGTACGTGATGCTGTGCTGCTAGAGGACGTCGTTATAACGAATAAAAGTGAGGTACAGTAGGTGAACAAAAAAGCGTTTTCGCAACACGTGCAGGAGGGAATATTTCTGTAGAGAGTAACGAAGATTCACTGCTAAAAGCAGACATGGTACAAGCGTATCGCCGAACATTAGCTGGACTTTCCGAGTTCAATCTTTCGCCGGATCACGTGTATTGAGGTGAAGAGCAACGAGTCAATGATGCCGGCTACCGTAAAGATTCCGCCTATTATCGCACATACATTGGTAGCGAAATGGCCGAGCGAGCTGTAGTAAGAGGAAAAGTTCGTTAGTTTTTTGGAATAATGCAGCTTCGAATAACTTACTTTCGTTTCTCGGTGAATTTCACCATCAGAGGCGATAATTCGTAGTTAACAAAAATGCCCGGCATTCCCGTTTCTCCACTCATCGCCGACACACTTTTCTGGTGCTTTGTAACGGAAAACTGATTCGTGTACAACGTGGGCCCTTTCAGCGGTACAAACATGGTTGGAACAATCTTAATGTAGTACTGAAACATCATTGCACCTGGAAAAGAACAAAACGGTATTTCATATTTTTCAAAAACATCCAGAACTATCGCGCTCATAGTGAGAAATTATGTTCACGATGCCATAAAGTGAGCAAGCGGAATGATTCTCACTTCTCATTACGGAGCAAAGGAATGAGCTGTCACCGTGCGCTGTCAAAGTAAGCTAAAACTCCTGTTATTACGTGATAGTTGTGCATTGTTGCAACAAAACAAAATTTAACGATTTTACACAAAAATCCGGCTTCCCACAAGCGGAAAAGTTACGCCACATCGAGTTCTTTTGAAGCCCTACAACATACCCGCATAAAACAACGATGCCAGCCGTCCCAGGAGGTGTTTACAGTCAGAACCAGCAGCCGAGCTGCTTTGACCGCATGAAGATGGGCTTCACGATTGGGTTCTGCGTGGGAATGGCTAGCGGTGCCCTGTTTGGTGGCTTTTCTGCGCTCAGGTAACGCAAGCCGTCATAAAGCATCTCATTAATGCACACAATTAAGTGCATCCAGTTCTAATTGTGAAACTTTTCTCACGGTTCATTAGATATGGATTGCGCGGCCGGGAGCTTATCAACAACGTGGGTAAAGTAATGGTACAGGGTGGTGGCACCTTCGGTACCTTCATGGCAATTGGAACAGGCATCCGATGCTAACTTAAACACAAAGAAAACAACTTCCGAGCACAATATGTGATTGTGGGCAACAGCATTCAAAACTCTTCTACACCTAAGAAATGTTAAACGAATAAACTAGCGACAACCCTACCTTCCGCTGCCTCCACCATCAGTCCGTCCAGTGGGCGCGTAGTTCCGAACCCAAACTGTTCACCGAACGAGAGCGTGTTGATCCGGTGCGTCGTGTTGAACCGCGATGACGAGTACGGCTGCACATCGTGCACGTGGATGTGGTTGATGGAAAAACTCTTGCCGGGCGCAATGTGAAACCGTCCCTCGACTCGGTTCACCTCCATCGTACCGTATATATGACAGCCCTCGCTAAATGCCTTCCCTTCCATGCTACCATCTTTGCTGTTTTTGCACTGCTCAAAGTCCTCCACGTTCGGGTTCCACTTTCGTTCGCGGTACGCGTCGATAACTTCCTGGCATGTGTTACAGCACCTAACGAAATGTTTGAGGGCGAAGAGATAAGAACGTATATTCACAGGAGAATCGTTAAGGGATGATGTTACATACTGGGATACATTTTTAGCTGCACCATAACAGCTGCCACAGGCGGGTTTGAGCGTAGTCGTCGCCGGTGCTTCCGTACTGGAAATGCGTTTTGTTGAAGCTTGGATGTCCTCCTTTTTGGGTTCCTCGATTTGATTACCCTGCAGGTCAAGCCTTCGCTTGTATATGTTGTGTTCGATGTGCAAATGCTGCTCTCCGGTTGAGTCTTGAGCATCCAGTGATACGTCTATGAGCAAAACAAAAGGTTTTATGAAGGCATCAACTCGCCAAAAGAAGAGTTCATCTGCACATACAGTCACAGGAGATTCTCGGGATGGTAAAATCTAGATTAATCTTAAGCTTGTGTCCTCGTGTCGTGTCCACGAACAATTCTTCCGAAACATTTGGTGACAGGTAGGCATTGATTTCGCCTATCACTAGGGTAACTATCACAATCGTGCTTATTAGCGTAACTGAAATGAGGAGCAAAACAAAACCGAAAAATCAACATATTTGAGCCGATAAAGTCTACGGTTCAAACTTACGTGCCGCTCCGCTAACGGTGCGTATGCTAAATTCATTGTCTATCTTCGGATAAGCGTCTAGTCTTCGCAATGAATCAAGAAACCGCATAGTTTTGTCACAAGAGCACGTGCTTCCGCTTTTTGTTTGCCTGTTCGTTATTCTAGATTCAGACGCAAACCGAACAATTAATGCAAATGAGATTCCGGCTGTGCAAACATGCAGAAGAGATTTTTTTATCGTAGAGCACGAAAAACACGTAGCCACAACAATTCGAGATTTGTTATCGTTTTGTGAATTCTGACAGCCAAAGACTGTAGCCGACAGCTATTGCCGGTTTTCACTGCTGCAGCCCAAAGCGCAAACATGACAGTTTAGATTCGAAGCCATGGAGAAATTACAGTCTGGCCGTTTGCAAACCGCAGCTAATAAAACAGATTTGTTTACAACAGTTTCACCCAGGTTCACGTAATGCGCAAGTGAGAGTTTATTCCAAACGTTTTCTGGACCTGATTTATGTCGAACCAATAAAGCTCCAGGAATTATTCCTCCTGGTCATGGAACTGAACCCAAACCTACTCCAGTCCAGGAAGTGATCTTGAACCAGTCACAGTGTAGCAACTGATATCGAATCTGTTCCGAACCCGAAATTTAGGCCTGATTTGGAACAAGTACTTTCCCAGCGCCTTGGTCAATGCATGACAGAAATTCATTCATCCAAGGAATTCTGAGAGAAAATCAGAATAGAACATAAGAAAGCGAGTGCAAAAGAAGCGTTTATATTGGAGATTACCAATAAATAAAATAAATTCACATTTTATGTTAGTTCTCCCAACTGTCTAAACCACGCTCTGTTCTAGTAGGAAGAAAACGCACAATGAGCCAACCCGGTCTGTACTTCACTCAAAACTAAAGGGCTGTCATGTGCTGCGCTCTCTGATGTAATCAGCGGCGGTGAGATTAAAATCATATCTCAATAAATTTCCAAACGAGGAACACCAAACTTGACCGAGCGGACCGAAGCACGCACCGCAAGCAAAAAAAGTCTTGTTGAAAATTGGTTGCACTCGTGGTGCAAAGTACAAACAACGTGTTCTTTTGCGGTAGTAGTTCTGTGATAAAAAAGTGCAGTAAATGCAACTTCTTCCTTCTAAACTCTGCCGGAACAACTTCCATCTCCTGAACCCGGTCCAAGTGACCACAAGGGGAGGAAGGTATTTTCCTGCTTTGTTTGTGTGCGAGCTAATGCTAGTGAATCGATTTTAATTCAATTAAGACAAAGCAAACGCCGACCTGCTACGCTACGGTGCAGGAACCATTTGTTCAAAAGTTGGCTGTGTTCTTGTTATCGTTTGTTAACCGTGCTAGTGTGCAGTAGTGCCGGGGTAACTAACTTGCTGCTACCGGATGAAACACCAATAGATCTTCTTCCGGCGTTGAACACATACAAAGGAACACTCATAGGCTTGCATAGAACGCGGAAACCTTCTCGGACGACGGTGTTATTGTGTTGAGCCGCAGAAAAATGAAGAAGCGCAGCGGCAGTCCACAGCCCCCTCCTCGCCCGGCAACGGCGGACGGTGGCATTGGCAGTGAAACCCTGCTGCATGCCTCGCAGCACACGATGGCGGCCAATGAGTTTAAGTTCATTAACGAACGGCCGGTCGACGATATCTCGCTTAACTTCTTTTACAAACCGCACACGATAACGCTGCTAGCCGTTTCGATATTCGGCGTGATGTACTTTGCCTTTGTCCGGTAAGTGGTATCCCCCCCCTTGGTGTGTAGGGAATCACACAACACACTCACGCATAATTTCCATCATAATCAAATGTCACCCTAACAGGCGCACGCTACTACGTAGGATAGAGCAAAATAGTAAGGGCATAATTTAATTTTGCTGTAACGTCATAACTCAAACGTTATGGATGTACATTATTTCGCGGTCCGGTGTACTTTGATTCTTACCAGGGCTCCATCAAGATGTTTTCTGTGGTCATGAAAAAATGAGCTCGTTAGGTAATCGCAACGTGCTCAAGGCATGCTAGATTCGCGCATCAGCTTAGCAAAGGGAAAAAGTGCGTAGCCACGTGTGTTAGTTAAAAGAGCAAGATGAGTTTACCAGAAAAACCAAATAACTGAATTAATTTGAATGATAATTCAACATCAGAAAACAGCTTTTGTAAAAGGAAGCTTGCCGTGGTACTTGAGTCATGGAAAACGGCGCCTTTTTAATTATCTTGAGACATACTAGATCGTGTCACAATAGTGTCAGTTGATTCAGATTGTTACTTCGCTTGAAGTTTACATGAACCAATGCGAAATATGTAGACACTATGTGCAATCGGGAACGTCGATGCATTTATATTGAAGACTTTTACAACAGTTTTACCAAAGAAGCGCAATTTTTCATCATGCTCTTTTGCGCTGTGATTGGTTAATGATATTGGTATATGTTATTTATTTACTTGACTAGCAACATTCTCCCACATTGAACATATTCATCCTAACAAACATTTGTTCTTTCTTTCGTTTTATGTTCTAGTGATCAATCCGACATACAGGAAAACATTTGGGCCGGCATGGTGTGCGTCATATTTTTCTTCCTGATCATCTCCGTGCTTGCATTCCCCAATGGACCGTTCACGCGCCCCCATC
This sequence comes from Anopheles christyi, assembly GCA_000349165.1. NCBI lineage: Eukaryota > Metazoa > Arthropoda > Insecta > Diptera > Culicidae > Anopheles > Anopheles christyi. Next base: position 7,999 of record KB700471.1, on the reverse strand, counting down.
CGGTGGTTTGGCGAATGCTTTTCGGTCTCTCGGTACTCTACCTGATGTTGCTACAATTTCTTATGTTCCAAGACTACAAGGCCATCATGGGAATTTTCTATTGGTTCGATCCAAAGTTGAGGGATTTCCACATCGATATGGAGAAGGTGAGAATTACCCGAAATTGTTCCGCTCCAAGACCACTCTATAACACAATAAATTCTCTCCCTTGTCTCCAGCAATACGCCGCCAACTGTTCGGACATGTCGTTCGAACGCATCTGGTCCCATGTAGATGTGTTCGCTTGGGGACACTTTCTCGGGTGGGCCTTTAAAGCTGTGCTGATCCGCCACATGGGCATCCTGTGGGCTATCTCGGTAATGTGGGAGATTACGGAAATAACATTCGCTCACCTGCTGCCCAACTTTGCCGAATGCTGGTGGGACGCACTGATACTGGATGTGCTGGTTTGCAATGGGTTCGGTATTTGGTGTGGGCTAAAGATCTGCAAGCTGCTGGAGATGCGTGAGTACAAGTGGGCCAGCATTAGGGACATTTCTACCACCACGGGCAAGCTGAAGCGAGCGGTTTTGCAGTTCACGCCGGAAAGTTGGGCCCCTGTCCGATGGCTCGACCCAAAGTGTACATATATGAGGTTCTTTGCCGTGTCTCAGCTTGTTTTACTGTGGCAGGTAGGTTTTGCGTAATAGTGACATTATGTTATGAAGATTCGACGGTAGTAATGATTTGGTGGTTTTTGTCTTTTTTAGCTTACTGAACTGAACACTTTCTTCCTGAAACATATTTTTGAAATGCCCCCATCACACCCAGTCGTCATCGGACGGTTAATGTTCGTCGGTTTGTTCACTGCGCCCTCGGTACGGCAATACTACATCTACGTGACGGACACACGCTGCAAACGTTTGGGGACGCAATGCTGGGTGTATATTGCTATCCTGGTGTCCGAGGCGATCCTCTGCATCAAAAACGGCAAGGAACTGTTCGAACGCACCCAAGTGAAGAACATTGTCGTATGGTTAATCATACAGGCCGTACTATCGGTGCTGTTTGTGTACGGTTGCATGCTTTGGCACCGATATGTTGAGGTAAGTGTTGGTCTCCAAAGTGAGAAATATTATGATACTAATGTCGCAACGAATGTGTATAATTCCAGGAAGATGATTCAAGAGACGGATCTCCGGTGAAGCAGATGAACCGCACGTTTAAGGATTCGGCAATCGTATCGGGTGATTCGAAAGGTACGTAATCGGTTGTCTTGTTAATTTTCTTCTTGCTCTCATGCTTCGCTCACACCACCATCGGCTTTATCAAAGTCCAGCCGAGGCGAGGGTCGGCTCCCGGATCGATTCCGGTTTTGAATCACCCCATACACATTGTACGAGATTATTGTTTACTACCCGTGTGTGTGCATGATTGCTATGCGGAACTTCTTCATACGCGCACGCGGGTGCGCATGCAAACAAGCGTCGCCTGTGAGTAGAGTGTCTGTTATCGCGCGCACCCGCGAGACTAACCCGACCGGCTTCGGGTGTCCGATAAGCGTTAATGTAGACGCGCGCTCTTTAACCGGCTCCAAATATAACTTCAGCTCGCCAAATCAAGGCTTATCATGGGCGATATACTCTCTCTCTCTCTCTTTCTCTCTTTCAACCGTCAATAGTGCGCACTCAAGTAGTGTCACGCCACCCCGGGTACGCGCGATCCTTATCATGTCTCTCTCGTGGGCGATCCCTTGCAAACCTTCGCAACAGTGTACGCACGTGTTGCTGACCCGTCTACAAAAATGAGTCAATGGACGCGGATATTGATCTCCACAAGACCCGGGCGTAGTGGTAGGATGAAAAGCAGGTGACGCAAACGAGACCTGAACACATCCGATGGTAACAGAGAAGAGTTTTGCACCGAGTTATTTCTTATCCATTTGCGTTTTGCTGCATCATGCAATATAAAATAATATCTCTCGTGCGCGCTATACAAAAATCTATATATCTATATATTCCAATCGCATTCTCTTTGTTCCCGCCATTCCACCCGAAGGACCGGAATATTACGTGCACCCCATGTTTGTGGCGCATGCCCGCGGCAAGCTGAAGATGTTCGACATAAACAGCCCGAGTTATGATATCAAAATCAAAGTTGTGTGAAGCTGCCTGGCCTCCGTAGCCAGACGGGCTCTGCACACGGCTGCAGATCGCCTCAGCCACCCACCAAACTAAGCAATCGATAATCGTCCGTACATAAAAAACGCGTGCAATTGATACGATAATCAAACCAAACCAGTATTGTGCATTGTGATGATGTTTAAGATTTAGGCACAAGCAATTGAAAGACGTTAGGCGCGTTTGTTTGTATGATAGAAGGAAATAGTTCAAACCGCAGGACAACGGTTTTGTAATGTGATTAATGTGCCAAAGTGCATTCCCATGAACGCTTGCTTTAACTAAGCGCTATTTTTTGTTTATATTTTACTCTCGTTAGCAGTTATACGCTTTATGCCATTTGTTTCGGTTTATGTTTGCGCGTTAGTAGCGTTCTATGCGCCATGTTTGTTTTAGCCTTGTTTTTTTTTATAAAATAGTCGTTACATTAATTGTTTTTCTGCACCTCTTTTCCGCTGTTAAAGTATGGAAAAGGCAAATACTAAGCAACCTACTATTGATCGTCAACCAATTGCGGTTGTTTTAACATCATCAGGCAGGCATTAGGTTTGAGGATTACAAAAATAGCCACTGGTTTCTTTTATCGCTTACCTGTTTCGATTGAAATGTGCACAAGGTTATTTTAATAATTGATTGTACACAAACATAAATGAGCAGAAAAGATTGCTTTTTTCACGTGCAACCATGAGCCAGACCTAAGCAGGGCGAATAGTCAATCATTTGTCGTGTCGAACAATGCTCGACTTTTCACCCTCAACTTGCTTCCTGGCACGTTGCCAAATGTTGTGCTTTCGAGGGAACCGAGACCTTTCTTTCTGGTGAAATTAGCATATCAAACCCAAAGAACGGAGGGAGAATTTGAGGGGGGGTGGCTTTGGGGGGTATCTAAAGAGTCATATTTGTTTTGCTTCACCATGTAAACCAGCAATCCTAAATTGAGCTTAATAACGCCCATCGATAGTAGTATGTGTATGATATGAACACACATTGGAAGTGGTTTTCATTGCCGTGCCTTACATTTTCAACCGTAGAAGGAACGAATCGCGTGCGATGGTGTGTGTAATTTAGGGCGAATTTTCATAACCGAACCGAGCTAGCGCTTATCGTACGCTACACTCTTCACGTTAGGTTAGCGCTTAACATTTTCACCCGACATGCATATCCACGCTGTACGCAAATCTAGGTTTTTTTTTCTTGTACGGTTTTAGCTACGATATTGCTATCTGGGCCAAAAAGACATTTATAGAAATGGCCCAGATTGCTGTTGAAACAGAGTTACATTTAAATGTCGATTCCACCTGACATTCATTGTTTTGATCACAATTGCTTAAATCGTTTGGACTGGGCCCGGTGATCCCATGGGGTGAGTGAGGTCTGCTAATTTCATATTATACAGTGCAATGCAAATATGTAATATTATATTAGCTTCAAACCGGAAATGTGAAATCAACCGTATCGATGCGAAATCTTTCGACAGCATATATTCTAACGATGAAGTGCTTGCAATGCTGCGCACATAAATAGATGTTATGCATCGCTAGAGCAGCATGTTGTGTCGCCTTGGTTAGGGGGTGAGTTTCGTGGTAGAGGGTTTAATAAAAGGGTGCTTGCCTTTCTACGCTTTTGTATGGCACATCCGTGCGGCGCCGAGCTGGTTGAGTCCAGCCAGGTGTCCGTACCGGTGGGGTATGGCTATCAAGACATATCCAGCACGTAATTTTTGACCCTTGGAAGGCTGTTGACTCGCACTTTTGCGTCGACGCCTTCGACTTCAGGAAGATAAGGATTTTGCCTATGCAATACATGTTGTACTTTCACCGAAACAGTGTCCTTCCATGTGAGTGTTTCTACTTCTCAACCCTACATGTACTACTACACTCCTCTTAGTCGGTGTTCTTATCGCTTGCTACGAATTGGCAACCAATTTTTCGTTTGACATTCTATTTTATTCCTCTTCTTTTCTCGTTTTTTTTTCTTTCTCTTCTCAACTATAGGAAACATGAAGGGTGGTTCTTCCTCGGCCAAAAGCTCACCCCACTCAACGCCCACCAAAAAAGTTCGATCTCAACAGCAAGGAAATAACGTTCCTCTAGGTACAGCCGGCAAATCTGTCCGCGACCATCTTGACTAATTGGGTTCTCTAGGTACAAACGAACCAGGCTGTTTTGCTGCTCCCCGGGCTAGCTTCCCATTAGAGTTTACACTTGCTCACGTCCCTTCGCTGTAACTTGCAACAGCTTTTAGCAACTCTTGCTATCGACACCGTACCGTAATTCAACTTTCAAAAAATGGGTTCACAAACTTTCCAACCTCTACTGCTAGAGTAGTGTTCAGTCGTGCAATCAGAGAGAAGAAGAAGAAGAAGTAGACTGTAAAATGCGAATACTTTCTTCCTACCAGTTTTTTTTAAATATACCCTACTACTAGAAACCAAATAGAGAATGCACCGGGAAGCATACCACCACATACAGACGCTAGATCTAGCTTATCTGGAGCATGTCACAACGCGTGTCCTTTCCTGGAATACTCGACCAATGTTCGGCTTAGTACGCTAGTTTTCGTTTGTTTAGGTTAATGTGTGCCTGTTTTTTTTTTCGTTACGTTTGATAATTATAAAATATGCTTCTCCGCTACTGCTGCTTGTTTCGTGCATATAGCTGCTCTTCCGGGCAAACGGTGCAACCACCGTGCTTTACCAAAAGCTTTTCTTTTATGCGTAGTTAACAATCTGCCCTTTATCAAACAACCTAACCATCCGGAATTTTAAAACTTTCTTTCTCACTCTCACTGTCGAGTTTCTATTAGACAAAAACTAACAAGTCGGCTAAGGAAGAGCAAAACATGCTAGCCGAGTAAAAGGCTGAATGTAATGTTATAGTTTATCCGACACGTTCCGGGCGTGTGCGTTAGTTAGGGATTTGTAACACAAATCTTAAGAGTAGGGTGACTGTAACATTTGATAGTAATAGTAAAAGCAGTGGTAGACCTAGCCAGCAGGAGTCGTACGTACGCCAACAACCATTTCCCTTCGACAAAGATGCTATGTGTTTTTGTTTTATTGTAACAGAAGTGTTTTCCCAAATGTGTTGGGAATGCTGACAGGCTTGGTAATTACCGGACTACCCGCAATGATACTCTGATGCAGTTGTACAAATCGTATTGCGACTAATTAATCTGTAATAAACCAAGAAACAAGAGACTACGAGAGAAAGAGACGCACTGGGAGGAAATACACTGTTTGTGCGGTAAGGCTACCGTAGAGAAAAGAAAAACAGGGCTATAAGCTGCTCCGGGTGCAGTTAAAAGCTAGGCTTGCAGGTAGAGATAGTTGCAAGGAATGTGTTCAGTTCAGTAGGGGATTGAAACATAGCAGACCCATTTTAATTATAACCGTGCGATATGCGATAATGCTGTACAAAAGCGGGCGCAAAAGCGCACCAAACGTTAGTTAACTATATTCTCTCCTTGCTCTGTACCATATACCCTGTCGTAAGTCGTGCATGTTGCACTCGATACAATGCGCTTCGCTGCCTTGCTCCACACCTTTACGATCGGTACACTATTTATCTACATATCTCTCTTCAACAACACAAAGCTAAACGAAAGCAATTTTACAACGTTTCCAATTTAAAATCCTTTTTCAACACCAATCACTATAAAACTGTCGTCCGTATGTTCTGCTCCTAATACTTTACGCAAGGGGAAGCTTACGCAACATCTCAATTCAAAAACAGAAATCAGTAGACGAAAGGAGGATAAGTTTCTTCGTTGAGCTGAGAGGATGGCCCCTGTCGTTGTGTTATAGGCAAAAATCTCTCTAGTCAGTAAGGCGAAATGAAAGGAGTGGAAATGATAGTGGTACAGTTAGCAGCTCCACTTTCACCTCCAATAGGATAAGGTAGTTTAATTGATTTTTACTGTTAAGTAAAAGCCTCCCATTTGGCCAAGTGTCCATGTATGAGGAAAGCGTGTTGATCAATGTTTAAAGGCTCTCAAAGGTTGTTTGCCTGGCCATTCTAGTTGTGCAAGGGAAATAATAAAAGGCAGTGTAAGCGCGCAACTGTAAAAAAAAACCCGATAAACCAAGGAAGTTTGTTTTAAGTAGGGATTTTTTTGTGAAAGTAAGCTCGCGTGGATCACAGACATCTGCTGCAAGTTTTAGTTTTTTAAAAGTTATGTTCTTTCTTTGACGAAACAGAGGCGGCAAAAAATGCAACAACAACCAAAAACACATACACACCGAGGAAGACATGTTAAGGATTAAGCTGTAATAATTAGTAGTGCAATTGTGTTGTGTACATGATTCCCTTTGTTTTGTTGTTGTTTGTTTTACAACAGGAATGGGGTGCGAAGAATTACAATGATCTAAATAAGAAATACCATGGTCTGGTTGGAGAAGGTTCAATGAAAATGACATGATGACGATCAATTGAATTTTGCTTACCTTATGGCCGGTTCAGGATGTTATAGAAACAGTTTCCAACAATTTCTCTACGGTAAATATAAAGGATAACAATCATTTATTTGAATACATTGTTTCTTAAACATGATACATAATCATGTATTAATATTTTCAACTGCATGATTATCGTTCAACTAACTTCGAACTCAAACTAACTAAACATACTGACTTTAAGAAACTTTTCAGAATTTGTCCACCTATTCTCCTGTGCGAATTGTGTTACGGCCATGTTAGGATGGTTCTGCGACGTGCTATGAAGAATTTGTTGTATTCTGTATAAATCTAGCTCGTCAGCTTCATTCAACGTGTGCTCCAAGTCGTACTCAAGCAGTGCCTTTAACAGTTCGTAACCATTGCAGTGGAGGGCCTGTATTACGAGATCGCACTTATCTTTCCGCGTAATTCCCCGAATGTGATCCTCTGTCGCATGTTTCAGCAAACGTTTGGCGTATGGCACGTTATCAACTCCAGCAGTTCTTCCGAGTTGAACCGTGCAATGTCATGCAGTAGTGTATATCCCCGCGGACTGATTGCATTTACCGCACCGGGATCGTAATCGAGGATCATTTTGATTACTTGTACCGAGTTATGTAATTCAGTACGAAGATCCTGTTATTCCCTCATTGTTTAGTACTCGCACGCTTACAGTTGAGCAACCGTTGCAGTAGTTGTTTCTCAAATCACGACTGGAGCATTCATCGAACAAATAAACAAATCATCATTGATCATTGAGGCTTTAGTTTTCGCCTCAGTGTAGGATTAAAGGGCAATAAGCGGAGTTTGAAGTGAAGAAGAGTTGTGTCCACAAACGTAGCTAGGTGTTGTTTGATTCTTGTCGTAAACGAATGTGTAAAATTTTCACTCAGGAATACGCGAGAGGCTTTAAACAAGAGGCAGTTTGTGGTTATTCCTCATATTAATTGTAACAATGCTAAGTGTTTTAGAATATTGTTCATTAATGCCATTCTCGATTACGATGCCCAACTGCATCCCTAACCAATTGCGTACCATTTCCCGGCAGTACCAGATGGTTTTTTTTTTCCATTTTCATGGTCACAATAACACTCTTTTTCCCAGTGTTTAATCGAGTGAGGAAAAGCTGTTGTGCGCCCGGTGACGTCATCGTAATGCAATTGGAAAGCAATCAATTTGGTGGGAGGACAAAACCTTATCGGGCGCGTGCCAGCCACCGATTCCGTAGCGTCAATGGATGCACACGAAACAAGTCGTGTGTCTCGGTGATGATAGTGGGCTGTTGTGGTTGTTTTCTTTTTTTTTTCTTTCCCTTTTTCCCACGACATGTTCTGTGGCGCATGGCAGCGGGTCACGGGCCAACTTATCAATGAAATTCGTCGCCTCGAACAAAACCGAAGCCGAG
>KB700460.1:0-25667 GCA_000349165.1 Anopheles christyi | reverse complement strand
GATATTTCTCGATGGTCGGTGTACTAGCATAGCTCGCCCTTAGAAAAGCATATGTACAAGTGTGGAAAAGCAAAAAAAAAGGAGAAGGATATCTCGACTACAGAGACCTTCACCACCAGGCAACACATGGCTCTGAAAGAGGAAGCTCGGACGGTTATTGTTAACTTTTTCAACCGAGAACTACTTTTATGCCCTATAACCGGCCATCGTCGTTGTCCTATTTGCTGCCCGGTCGAGTTCTTTCCACCGAACGAAGGTTGGTTTTCGCTACCATTTCTGTCCCGGTCCCGCCTACACTCTGAGCGTTTCGCCTTGATATCACAGTACCGAATGGATACCGTACTCTCTCGTTATCACATTTTCATTACCCACTGATATTCTACCCTCATTATGCTGGCCACAATCCGCGGAGGGTAGGTTGCTTTGCGACGGCTCAGAAGCTTCCGACAAAATGTTTCCTTAATCTCCGTTGATACTATCGAACGTAATTGTTAATGATCACGTTGCTCTTCCATTAATCCCTGCGCCCTTTGGGTCCCATGACAAAATGGTCGTCAAAAGCGATGGAAACACACCGAGGCTTCATGTTTTTTTTTTGTGTGATTTCGCTATTATTTTTACAAATTGATTCCAATCCATTCATTCCATAAGCCATAAGCGGGACGGAAATCGTTTTCTTCTGCCGATTACCGCATTCAATCTCCTCGACCGGAGGTTCAAAAATGACAACTGTCCGCTCGCGAGACTTTGGTTCTCCTTATTTTGGGTCGCTTCGCACAGCACAGCTTCAGACAAATGTAAATGTTTCTTCTATTGCTATTACTAGCACGTTTTAAATCAAGCTATATTCCCATGTAATTGAAAGCAACAAAGAAAGAGGAAACCAATGTAGCAACATAGTGAAAAACGGGAACCATTTGTAGTAAAAATTGTGAAAAAGGTTTTGGTTAGTGATCCGCAAGGAAGAAGATTTCTGTTGTTGTACGATGTGTTGTTGTTTTGGGAAAATACTTTTTTTCGTCTTTTGTTGTAATGACTGGGACATTGAATTGTCCTCGTGCTCAATGGCTTTGTTTTTTCCAATTAAGAAAATTGTAGCAGATGCAATGTTTTTTTGTTGTTAGAGTGGTTTTGTAGCTGTAGCTGATGACTGGTGACAATGTTGTGCAGAATTTAAGGTTCCTCAAATTGTCGTTACTTGTTTACATTGTTCACTCGTTTATTTGCAGTTTATACCAGAGCGGTAAAAAGAACCGTTGATGACCTTGTTCTGGTATTGTTTCACTATTTTGTTGCCTTAATAGTTTGTTGTGTTGTCATGTTTTACCTTTTAATTCATGATGGTTTGTTCATGTCTATGGTACAGTCATTATCAATTTTATCTTTCTTCTAGAAGTACCATAACTACCATAACCATAAGTAAAAGTACAATATACTGTAAACACTTTGGCACGCATTTCGTTCAAAACTTTAGCTTTCCTAGTTGTAAGGCCCACCTTTTTCTGTTTGTCATTATCTTTAGTTCGTGCCCGTTAATGGAATGGTTCATTTTTCATACATATAATTATGCTTGATAGTGAGCGTGCGTGCGTGCGTGTGCTCGTCGGTTGGTGTACGTGTAGTTGCCATGGCAGCGACAAACGACGAGCCTACTTTACGTACGTCGTCGTGAGCATGAATCATAATTATTTTATGGCAAAAACCGTTCCCTTTTGAAGACTGTTCGGAAAACAGACCACCAAGAGTTGTATGGACCTTTATTTTGGTGTAATTTCGTGCACAAGCGGAAATCAAGAAGAGGGCGGTGAAGTTAAAAGGATTACAGGTACTCAATCCGCCTCAGGGCGCCTCAAACAAAGCTATTTTTCATCCACCGGGGACGCCTTTCCATTCGTAGGTTGAACAGAAGAGCAAAGGCTCATTAAGCCACCATAACTACTGGTACCATCCTTGTTGGTTGATTCCTCCATATCGTCGTTATTAAAGCGGGAGGAGCATCAAGGATATTTGGGAAGTGTTTCCAATTTCTGCTCGACCATGTTGCTGGGAATTATTCAATCGTGAAAGCGCAGGGGAGCTTAAAGACTAAAAACCAAAGAAAAACACAGAGTGCAGCAGAAGGGTTAGAACGCCAATGCCGGGGACGCAATATAACCATTAAACCTCTCATCTCGCCCTCATTATATTTAATCCTTTTTTCCTCCCCATTTGCTCGGCCTTTGGCACTCGTGCTGGGGGTTTTCTTCGTGAACCTTTTCCGGGGAACGACTTTCGCGAACAGCGTGTGCCAAGCGTTGTCCAAAATCCACATCTCACATTCCCCCCCGCCATCCACCCCAAAAAGTGCGTGACCACATGTTTGATGTCCCCAGCCGCCTCTTTCCTACCATGCTTCGTATCAATTCGCCTCCATTACAGAGGCTCATCAAGCCCTTTCAACGCCTGACCTTTAGCGCATGATATTAATTTTCACCTGCTGCTAACGCTCTTATCCGGTGTGGAACGGTGCGTGTGAAAGGGGGAGGAGTGAAGGTGAGGCTCAAATAATTTTGTTAATTATGTGAGGGCTTTGATTTTGGCCCTGCGGCGAAGCTGGCACGAACATTTCTTGCGTTTTGGAGGTTGAAATGTGATGAACGTGTTTTGTCGTTCCAGGAAATGCTGTTTCTAATGAGGAGGGATCGTTTTTGCTACCCAGAGGATAATCAATACTTTATGTGGGGTCTAGAAAAAAACCAAGGTTATGCTGCTTGTATTTCATATGTACTGTAAACAGGTTTGAGTTTCTTTGGGAGATTGTATTGATGGGATCCATCATTAAAAGAGCATTATTGGTTTTGTATTTAAAAGCTTTAAATGAAAAGCTTTCTTTTTACTAACCAAGGGTTTAAAATTTCAATCAAGGTGTTCTGAAATGTTTCATAATAGTTTGCTCAGTTTTGTTCGATTTTATTTGTCTGTCGTTTGCTTTGTTCTTTTTACTGTTTGGCTTTTTTTGATAATGTATGGTCTTTTTTTATGCGAGAGCATTCCGTATTGTGTTTATGCTTTGTTTTCACACGGTTGCTGACAGTAAAACTCATATGCTTTTTTGTTCGTAAAGAATGTTCACACATGTGTTTGTGCTAGTTTGAAGTATGCACATTCATTGTGCCAACCGTGACATACTGCGCACGAGTACCCTGGATAGAACATAAATACATATGCTCCGTTCCGAAGGGTACAAAAACCACCACCGTCAGCAGTAGAAATCTTCTGTTGTGTTCGAGGCAGTGTTGGTGGTAAATTATTTGGTTGTTAAAGTTTATGCTGTACGTTTTATCACGATTTGCAGCATGAACGGGTGATACTAATGGAATGGTTCTACTTAAACGTAGAGTGAGTGCTCTATAGTAGTGATATTAAATATAAAGGGATATAAAAGGTAATGTGATAATACAAGAAAATTACTGTTTATTGAAATACTACTTTAAACATATTTCTGTTTTCTTTCCCCAAAAATGGAAAAAGCGTTTTCAGGGTCACAATCATTTCACTCTCTGACTAGCTCAATTTGTACCTTGAAAACCAACTGCGCGATGTGTTGTGTGAGAACAACAAAAATGATCAAATTAATATGCATTATTTAACGGAGCCAGAAAACCGCCCCCACAACCGCGCAAGGTTAGCCGCAAGTAAACGTTCTCGAAATAACCAACAGACGTAATTAACAATTAGAAAACGCGAGTCAGCAAACCGGTACCACTCCACTGCTGCTCGCGCGAGCTTTACAGAAATTTGCTTTCAGTCGCTGTTCGCTCGGCAGCAAAATAGCTTAACGTGTCACGGTCAAACTCTGGTTCCGGTGCTGGCGGTGGTGCCAGTGGAAATAAGGGGAGCTTGTGGGCAGAAGCACACCCTGGTGTACCCCTGCACCGGAGTCGTGGCGTTGTATGTGATTCGTTGTGAAATTGAACCAGACACAAATGCCCCGGCATATGGTCTCACTTTCATCCCCGGGTGCTGTGGGTTGTAGCAAATAAAACCACCCCGGGTGGGTAAAATATGTTGACCACTGTCGAGCATTCAAAGCTCAAATACATACCCTTCAGCAGTAGCAGTAACAAAAAAAAAACATAAGAGCTAGTGGCGTATGGAAAGTTGCCCCCAAAACTAACAATTTATTACACACTGGGTGGGTGTAATGGAACCGGTGGCGCCTATGGAAAACTCATTCACTGTTGGGGTTTCCTTTTCGAACTGAGTGGTAGGGGGTGGCAAACAGAATACAAAAATTGTGTGTCTAAGAGTTGTCGTTTTTGTTTCGTCTGCTTGTTTGCGGGTGAAGAAAAACTCTTCGGGTTGTGTAGCGTGAGAAATTGGTGAAAATTCCAACTGTTGATACACAAAACATAGAACTCTCGCATCCATTTTCCACTGTCGTCGCTTTTTCCTTTTAAGTGGTTTATGTTTTGATGTCCGTTACAATAAGCTCGAACCATTTTTCACCACAAACATGATTTTAAAGCATTAAATGTTTTATTTTACGTGGAAAGAAAAATGAAAGCTAAAAAAACTAAAATATCATAAACATTTTTTTTATTTCAATGAACTTTGAACTTCCATTCACAGCATTCAGTATTTCAGCCTTTCGATCAACCCTCTCTTTCGCAACTGTATCTACCGGTATGGCCAGTATAGCCAAAGGGATGTAGAGTTTCTTACTTACAGATAAGCTTACAAAATCATGATCTCCAAGATCATCATAGCAATGTTTACTTCACTTTTATCTACCGTTTTTCATCCACCCATTCACCGCTATATTGCAACGGTATCAACATATACACACATCACGACATACTGGACATACGCTTGTGCACAAAGAATGAGCGACGAAACTGGTGTGTGTATATATGCGTGAATGTGTAGCGTTTGAAGGCTTCAGGTTGCACTCACGGCACAGTTACAGAATATAGATGAGATTTTAATAATAAATCGTTCCTTCGCGTCCTACCTCTCAGGCAGTAGTGCAGCAATTTGGTACAGCAACATCAGAACCGCACGAACACACACACAAGTGCACACTGGTCATAGGTCCGAATATTTATACGAGATTCAAACCCGTGCTCTCGAAACCAGCGAACAAACAGAAATATAAAACGCCTGCCCTGCAAGCAGGAACATATTTCGCTTCACCGGATGCGTTATCAGCGAGCGTTATCGTCTTTCAGGGGAAGTAAGTCTTGTATGGTCGGGAATAGTAAATAAGACAACACCCCCTGAAATCCGTAAGCTTGTGAGCCAACGAGATTCCACGATATGGCGCGCATTTCTTGCTTTTTGTTTACCTTTCGGGCACTTCCTAAAGTTACTAAAAAAGCATCTGAGAGAAGCATTAGCTTTACGTGTTGCTACAAGGAAGGCAAAGCTCGTATAAAAGAAACGCATCCAGGCATCCACACATACACATTTTCACATACAAATTCTCGCTAAAGAACGGACGGCATATCCCGCAAAACGATGAAGATGAAGAATGAGTCACTTTCTTGAGCTGAGCTTCCCTTGTTTTTTTTTTATTTATTCGACCGTCCCTTAAAGCAAAACAAATTGAAATCCATCTCTCTTGCTTTGGATCTTGGGGATGGAAGCTGAGAGGAAACAGTCGGAAATGGTTACAAAAATAATCAAAAGCAGTGCAAGCTGCTGTTGATGCAGCGAAATGAGAATCTTGTTTTGTTCGGCTGACTGTGCTCCGTATGCTTCTGCTGCTGCTTCATCGAAAGACTATCGAGGAAATGTTTTTCCTACCATCACCTACTCGTTGACGGTGAGGTGCAAACAGTTGATGGTCGAGAAGAAAAATTTTGTTTAACTGAGAAAAAAAACTCGATTGTTAAAATGGAACGATGTGTAAGGTGGAGTAATATTTGGAAGACCAAGGCAAACTGCCAGCAAACTGTCGAGCTTCAGAACGTGAATGTTTTTGGAAAGGATTGGATTTTTTGCTCTCATTCTACACTGCTACACTGCTGTCTGCTTGCATTGTTTGTGCAGATTCAAAGACAATTGCATCGTGACGCGCGAGGAAAAAATAATCGGGAATTGTTAAAACAGTTGCGGGATGATGCAACAAAAACGTAATTCCTATTGTGTCTTGTTTTTCGTAATCGGTAGAGCAACAAATGTCGCTGGAAAAATATTCCAATAGTTTCGGTTTCGGCTTTCTGTAAGGATGCAACTAAACCTGTCAGAATGCTGAAAACATTTCGAACTTTATCCGAGCATGTGTCAGAAAAGCTATATGTTTTAATTAAAATACTTGAAATAATTGTTTCTCTACCAGATAATAAACAATGTGCACCGTTCCTAGCCAAGGGTATCGAGAAGCATAAGAATCATTCAATAAATAACCTCTATGAAGCATCACTTATAAGTATTATCTAACTTATCTAACTTAGCTACTTAGAACATAATCGTATTTGACCAAATCGTTATACAAATCTAACCATTCTCATTCACAAGCAACTTTTTTGTCTAACTTTATAAGTACCTATTCTCTAGCGTTCTTGCTCTTCTACTGTAAATGAACGCTAGCTGTCGATACGATTATAATCAATTGATTCAACCTTATTTAACGTTACCTGCATGTTGTAGAAGAAGGAAGCTCCTTCTTCTCGTACGATAGCAACCGATGAGTTTTCGTAAAGCGAACCATCTGCTCGAGACACACAGTTACATACACACATCGACCAGCATACCTCTGCGAAGCCAACAATATTGTACGAGTCGGCGAATGCAGCTTTATTTCCTGTTGTAGTAGTTCCTTGGCCGTCCCGCACCATGCTCAGTTCTGTTCCGCACACGGACCACTGGACGTACTTAACTTAATGATGGCTTCAATTTCCGTATCTGATCGTAACTGCTTCCGGGTTGAGAATGGTGGTGGGAGAGAAAGCTTGCCACACCGCCTCGCTCATCATCGGCAATCGTTATTTAAGGGTCGCCACGCCTTCGCAAGAATCGCTGCCACAAAAATTGTGTTGTATGTGCTAGATGACGTCAAGCACCTAAAGGCAAATTGCGGAAGGAAGCGTTTCGATCAGCTTTAGTTCGGTTCTATAGGTCGATGGACGTACCGCGCGTTTGTACACCTTTGTGTGAATGCTCTTCCAGTAGAAAGCCAGCTACAAGTAGCCGGTACTGCATTGGCTATGAAGCGGTAAGGAAGTCAATGTATGCTTACACTCATGCTCACTGGCATGGTCACAGTTGTTGGTCATTTTCTTCCGACAAGCGGAAATGAAATACAGAGGCGTGTGAGAAAAGGTGCATAAATCAACCTCGTTTAGTAGGCACACGTACTTGTGCACTGTTCATTTGTGATTCAGAAGAAAATGAATGACTTGTGTTCCTTTTTTTATACGATTTGATACCGTTTCGCATTGTAGCAATCATTTCCTCGATACACTGCTATCGTCTAAACGAAAAATCGAAAAAAATACAGCAACAGCATATGATACCATCATGTTTTGAATATCCTTAAAATTCCCACGAAATTATGCTACGGTGCTAGCTTAATGCGCGTGAAACGTGATAAACCGTGTGACACATTTAACCGACCCTTTTCCCCAATTCTCTTTGGACCATTTGACCGAAAATTCTCACCTTCCCGCTCTATGTCGGTGCTGCTCCATTAGCACCTCAAACACACACTCCACCATAGCGACGACCCAATTATCTCGTTCGTTCCCATTTTCCTTGAAGGTCCTTTTAGGGGCGGAAGCTTCGCCGGGACGTGATTTGTTTATACAAAAAGAGTTGATGTGCCGACGGTTGGGAGAAAGGATGTGCAGGAAGACGGGCGCCTATTCGTCGCTTTTCCGACGGTGCAATGGTGCGCTTGTTTGGAACGCAAACGTGCTGTTTTCCATCATACCGAAGAGTTTTCCAGTACGTAATGCGTTGTTGCGTGTGGGAGGTGTCGACGACGATGGAACAAGAAAAGAATTTGATGTAATTCCTTATAATCTGGTAAACATATTATCTCCGAAATAGACTGGGAGCGAAAGGCGATTGCTGACACGCATATTGATGGATCGAAAATTCAGCAGTTTTTTTCTATCGGTGTTATGCTATGTTATAGTGTAACAGGATGTGCGTCAGAGTGGGTAGCATTAATCTATAGGCGTTGGCACAGGTTTGAATTTTTTGTTCTCTTCCATTCTTTATTGATAGATTTTACTTGCCAAAGAATATGATTGATGGTGTGAATAAACGATTGTAGATTTATGTAACCGTCACTGCCAGCTCAGTGGCAAAATTGTTTTGTGCTGTTAATTTAATAGTTACAGTAAGATATGGTTCACATTAAAGACACGATATCTTTAAGCAAACCTAAGCTTCACAATTTTACACGTTTTGTTCAGCTTTAAACAAAATTCGTCACAAAACGTGCCTATAAAAACTGTTTTCACTATTTTTTCCTCACGCACCAATATTATCGATATGCATTTGCTCGTATGGTTGCAAACTAGCAGGCGTTTATAACATTCCTTTCCGCAGTGTTAAGCCTTACAAGGCTATTTTCTTTTCCCAAAGGGTGTATCCGTTCTTTTTTTTTTTTTTTTTTTTTAAGTTTTAAATTAAGGGAATTTGCCTATTTCTTTGTTCCGGATACCGTACGATCCTTTAATCCAGCAGTAGCTTGTGTGAGGATTCGTCGGGATAAAGTTAGTCACGGAACGATGGAACAAAGATATCTTCCCTAGGGGCATATCGTTTTATCTATTCCACTCACCACAGTTAGAGAGGTGGTGAAAAGTTATTCGGCCACATTTCTATCCCTGAGCGAAAAACTTCCCTTTCGAATTTGATGAAAATATTTAAAATGATCTTCCGGTTCGCTTGCATGTATTTGTTTGCAGAGAAAGTGGTTGCCGGCAAATAGACGACGAATTGTAGCCCTGGGTTTGAATCATAAACAATTTGGCTTCGTTAAATATATTATCCCTTCACATTTGGCAGTCACATCTAAGCGTACCGCGTTTGCGGTTATAGACCCAATTTTTGTGGTCAATTTGGTAAACTTTTGTACCGTTCCTTTCTTGTGATGACTTTTTAAAATTCCGTTTGCTACTGAGAAATGAGGAATTGTGCTTTTTTTCGTTTAAAATTGAACTTGATTTGCACACTTTATTCACTTCCTGCGTATGATACAGCAGAGCTCAATTTTATTTACAAAGTTCTACCTTGCCTATTACAGCTGACAAGTTGTTGAAAAGCTCCACCGAAGTCTGGTTGCGACAGACCGATAAAGTGATTTCATTCCATACGCACACAACAGGGTGACAACCCTCTTCAACGACAAAGCTAGGTAAAGATTTGTATGAAACCGTGCACCTCCGGCTCGTGTGCTGTGTTGGTTTAAGAGAAGAATTCTGTAAAAAATAGCACGTAATTTTTTGCTGTCCTTCCTCCCCTCTTTTTCATTTTAACAAAATATATAGCATTCCATTAACATGCAAAATATAAAGCCATCACGTGAATCCTACCCTCGGCGTTGGGTAGAAAATAAAGATGGCAAGTGTTCTAGCAGCTTTTGTTTCAAGCGAGCGGCAAATGAATCTCGTTTCCTTGGTTTGGTAACATGTTGTTTGTGTGTGTGCTTATTGTTTTCGAATGCTACGTGTTAATGTCGAGCATTCAAGGTTGAAGCGTGTGATTAACATTTTATGTAACAGCTTCAGTGCATTCAACGAGTAATGTTGGATGTTGTCGACCTGTACACGACTGTAAACATTTGCTGGCCTGCCTGAAAGAAATTGGAAGAAAAGAAATGTAGGATTATTTGTATATTTCTCCTTCTGTATATTGTAACTGTATCAATACTACATCTTTTCAACTGACAAAAAAACAACCAAGAAAAATATAACTTTCATCCGGGAATCTCTGGATGGCTTTCCATAATCTACACTATCAATGGTAGTGAATATTGCTCCTCCTATATCTGAACAGCCCCTTCACGAACAAAACCAGCCTAGGCTAAATTCCCTTTTTCCTTTTCACCCTCATCGAGTACCATCTCAACGCCGATGTCCCGTTGTTTTACTTAGTTGATGAAAATAGGCAAACGGTTTTTCCGCACCAAAAGTGTCATCTAGAACCCGGTGGGTTGCTTGAAGCACCCTTGAGCATCGTCAACTATTGTGCGCTCCATGCATTTTGCGAGCGTAAATTTTGCTGCTCAAAATTACACGAGTGAGTGTGGTGAGGCGGAGCGGCTTCTCGAAAGAAATTTTCCGTCCCTTCCCCATTTAACTTCAACCGTTTTTCCGGATGGTAGAAAATATGGGTAACGCTTTTGGGGATGTTAAAACAATGACCATTATAAGAGACCGGCTGTGAGTGCTTTATGTGGCGTTGGGTTGTATGATTGCACGCTTCGCTAGGAAACGACGGTGTCTTCTTATCGATGGTACTTTCTGTTCTAGTTGGTCATTTGCAGAACGACACGATAGAGAGCGCCAGATTTTCGTCCCAGCAAGATAGACTCCGCTATTATCGCATTCGTGTCTTACTGACCTATTCTATATCCATTGACCTTCCGGGCAGGCGAGATATAGTCTGTGTGGAGTGAAGTTATTTAACAGTACTCCAGTTGGCTTTTGTACCGGCGTAAATTTCTCAGCAAACAAATGTTGCACTCTGGTCTCGGGATTGCGGGAATCAATGTTGAACATTGTACAATAAATGCAGGTTGCTAATAATTTAGACATTGAATGCTACAGCAGTGGTACTATCCGTTCAACGCACGTATGCAGCAACAAAAAAAACCTATTGAAGATGAGATGCAAAATTGCTGCAAGGCTTCTCTTCCTATCGGAAACGTGTTGCCACAAACAATGTTGATTTATTTGCTATATAACCTGTATGGCGGAAGTGGTCACTTTGTTCTTCACATGCGTGCAAGATGCTTTGGTAATATTTTATCGAAAAGTGCTGGGCTGGGTGTCGTATGAGAGGAGTGTGTATTTGAATAGGGCCGAACAAGTACACAAGTGGTTTTGCAGTCATAACATTTATCAGTTTGCCAGTATGCGAAACTCGGTAAATTTGTTTGTGATGCTTCAATTCAAATTAGTTTCGTCTGGTTGACACTTTTATGACATACCGTTGCTAAGAAAAAGCCCTAGTTGCAAAAAAGGTAAAAACAATTTGATTCAGAGTTTTCATGATTATTCCGATTAAAACATGATTGATGATCGTCTGAAAATAAAACACAAAGAACAAAATTCACCATCTGAATAGCGTACATTTTATTTTGTGCTCTCAAAACTCTGTGGCTTTATTTCACAGCATTTTGTTGGTTTAATTTAACTTTTCAAAAGTAACCACCACCAATCCGGCGGTGCCTTGGTATACTTGCCCCACACCGTGCTAATATCGTTAACGCTATTTCACTTCCAAAGTTCGGCCCTAATCTTGTCACTGTTTCGTTGACAGCATCGACGTTCTTTTTGTGTGTGATTTTGTTGCGAGAGTGGATTTGATTTTAGGTGTGACGCAAAGTTGACTCTGTGTGTGTGTGGGTGTGTGTGTGTGTAGGAGAGTATGTTTACCCTCCCGGGTGGGGTCGTATGCAAAAAGGGCCAACCAAGGCTGACCATTTCCACTGGCAAAATATTTGATGAAACACAAAGTTTATCAAGCGTTTGGTGGTGGCGGGGTGTGTTGAGACACAGGGCAGCAAAATGACACATCGAACCGTAATTTGTCTGATCGCTGAATCTCATACTACTGTGCGCGAAGTGCCGGATGCGGGAAGTGCGTCTGGAGTGGAGTGGTGAATCGGAACATAATTTTTCACCCGTAAGCTTTCTACCATGTGCAATCTTAATGGAAAGAGATAGAGAGGGAGAGGAAGCAGAATTCACACGGGATGTGAAGTTGATGTGAACCGTACGCTTTCTCCAAGCGTCTTGGGTTTAAGATGGCTGCTACGTCCAGTGAAGCGAACTTCTTAGCGTTCTCGGTGACCGGTAACGGGTTTGCAGGCAGCAATTTATGAACCCTGCCGAAACCCATCCTTCATGTGCCTTGTGGAAAGTGTTCGAACCGTGCTGACGTACAAAGCCACGAACATAAGATAAGCCTTTCCGACATCTCGTCGGAATCACCGTCCGAATGCCATCTGACAAATTGAGTATCCATGGTGTTCGATGATTTATAGATAGACCGAGACCTGGCCGTCGAGCCGAAGGTCGTGTTTGTTCCTGAGCAATCCCAGGAGCGTTTCTTGGATCGTTATAAATCTCAATGTTCAGCTCGTATTGCACGGCGCCCGGAGTTGAAAGCCGTATCCCGGTGACGTGTGACAGAACCTTTGTGTTCTCGCTAATGAACGTGTTTCCCGCATCGAGCAGTCTCGATGGGAATGAAAGGGTTGTGGAATTTCGTTCGTACATCATTAAATAGGTGGTTAAACCGGCGTGGAGAGCGTAACGAGTATGATGAGTTCATTTTAATTAGGTTATTTTAATGCGAAATGTGAATGAGTTCAAAATGAGTTCAATGTATGTTGCCAGCAACACAGTTTCAATGATTTATTTCGTGCAATGATAAGGATCTCCAGAGTATCTCTAAACAAAGCAATAATGAATATTTCATTTTATCTTTATATTAAAACATATCATATTTAAAGCTCCTTTCTATGGCAAAACTAGAAATCATATTGGGCTTACGAATAAGTTATGAACAATCTTTAATTTCTCAACACAATTTTTCCCTAACCTAAATCCTATTACCTACGAAAACTTCATACTCGGTGAGCAGACCAAGTTTCCCCCAAAGTTTCCTTTTCTGTTCCTTCCTAGACCAGTGTGTTAACATTTGCAATATCCAAACTTTAGTCTTCGCGGATCATGCTGACCCTACTGCTCACATGAAGGATGTCACTCGTGCGTAGGATGGTCCATCGAGGGCACGGTCGCATCAACCCCAATTTTGGGTGCTTTCAATCAGCACACTCAACTTCAGATTTGACCTTCAGCTGGATCAGTGTTAATCAGGGAGAAAGGAAAAGACAATTTCTGATACAGAATGTAACTCAGCATGCGGTCATTTGATGATGCGAGCCGAAGTTAGCTATAAACGCCCCTGATGGTGAAAGCTGGGCGCAAACTTTACTAATTAGGCTATCACGTTGAGGATGCAGAAGATTTTAGCGATTTAATTAAATTATAAAAGGTACTTTGATGTCTTATAAATCAGCGAAAAATTTCAAATTTCAAAGAAGGCATCATATATATCAATAACAATATATGTTAAATTTCGCATATTACAGGACCCCAAAAGAACTACTTGTTCGAGGCAATACAATTACATAAGCGCCTGCAGTATCAATTTGATTAAACTTATTTTAAAATTACAAATTTTTCAATATTAATGTGCAATATTCTGAAAAGTAATGACTCACACGATGTATGAGTGACAGCCTCCCTTGCCGCGGAATCCACCATAGAGCCAGCCACACAATTCTACTAAAAATGTACACAATAATTTGTTACAATTCTTGCAAATACGACCATAGTTTTTTTACAAATATTTTATTTTGGTACGTCGAACTTTGTTACATCATTGCAAAAAAAAACTTATATACACATGGACGATTGCATCATACCAGCATAGTTTTTTACTGTTCTTGTCCTGTTATCGACGTATGTGTTGTTTTTTTTATCAGCCTGAAATTTTCAGCAATAGCATTGAAATGATACACACTGAAGCAAGCAAAAAAAAAACACTCCTTTCGCCCACAAACAAGGTCTATCAAACCGTATCTATCTGCTACCGCTCAGAACCACGAACCGTATCGTCTATGCACATCATTCATCAGTTTTTCGCCTGCATTTGCATCCAGCGGAAAAACGGCACATCTATATTTGCTTCTGGTTTGCACATCATTCACAAACGTTTCCACAACTGGGCTGTCAACAGAGCAAAGAAAGGGTAAATAAAAACTCCCCATTCAGCCATACACGCATACAACCGTTTTGACGGCGCCGATGACCCTGTATCGGTCTTGGTAGTCCGTCCAATTTTCGATTGCAATCATGCCGCATGTTGCGATAAAAAGTCACACCATGTTTAAGGCAGCATCCGGCATCATCCAAGTGGTAACGTTTGCGTATGTGTGTGTGTTACAGGGGTAGAGAAGAGTTGAGCTGCTTTTGATAGATTGATTGTGTGCATTATCTGCAACCGATGCTTTCGAATGGTGGGTGACGGGTAGTACGTTTTGACTTATCTTTTTTTTACGATCAAATTTTACTCCAAAGGTTTTGCTTGTTGCTGATAGTTGATGACATCGGTCGATGTTAGTTGGTCAGTTTTTTTGTTGTGCTCGCAGTTCGTCAATGTACGTAGGAGCGTATTTATTCAATTCTAAAACGAATGAAATTCACAATTCCATTAACGCCGTTCTGGCTACCGGTATTGCGGAAATGGCGAAGCTCGATCGAGGGACGGAAAAAACGTAGACATAAAAACGAGAATGTTGTACCTTTGGCTGCAAGGGGAAAAACATGAAGTTTCTGTGACATACAGTCTCCAATAGAATGTTTATGTTCGCTCTAAACAGGCGGTCTTCATGATGATGATGATGATGACGGGGGTAAATGTAGTTGGACGAGAAGGGAAGCAAAGATCGTTGATAGACTGTGGAATGATGGATGAGACTATTAGATTGTATCGCGCTCAGTGAGATCTTTCGGTGACAGGTTTACTGCAAAACAAAAAAGTGTTTTGCAGCAGTATGTTTTCAATCACAGGAAGGTTTGTTGTGTAAACTAGAGACAACAATCTATTTGATATTGAATTTAAGGTTTATGGAAAATATCTGCTTCATTGTCCTAGCGTTGTTCCAGTTAGTGTGAAACTCTGTTTAACAAATGCCACAAACCATTAGGTAATCTTTATTTGGTTTCTGCTGTGTTATTATACGATAAAATGCGAATGATTACTGCGGGTATTTTTTTAGGCCAATCGCATGTTAGGATATACCGTAATTCAAATCATGTTCCTAAGTGCAAACAAATACGGAACAATAAGTGAGCAAAGTCCTGATTCTATTCTCGAGAGAAACAGCAACCAAGACGTAGAAAGCACAACAAGTGCATTTGTTTGGGACAGGCAAAAAAAACAATCAACGATCTACGAACAACAGGCACCAACAGCCGGAACTGCAACAGGAGACACCATGCAACCAGCAAGCAAGTACGGTGTCCATTTGCAGCACGGACCGTGATAGGTTTAATGAGCGAGCGCAATTTGTTGTATCGTGAAGCATAAATTTGAATATGCAACAGCGGCGTCCGCTTCGCTTTCTAATGGTGTTTCTTTGAGAATCCACCATCTCTCCGACGTACGGGAGTGTAAGGTATGGGAACTAATTTTTCAACCCAGGAGGACAGATAAGCACATTGTGTTTCTTCTAGGAGTACAGACCGGAAAGTCACACCACCAATGACCGTGCATTCGCAGACCGAGGCGTCTTGTTGGCGAGTCCTTGACAGTTTCCTTTTTTTTAAAAGCTATATGTTCTTTCTATTCTTATAAGGAACCATAACGTCAAGGCGACACAATGGTAGCCTTCGCATTTGTGACCTTTTGTCGTGAAGAAAATATTTTCCGCGAGATAATGCAATTTGTCCTGTTACGTGATGAAGTTTGGATTTGCAGTGCTTTTTTTCACGCGTCGGAATCGGAAAAGCTTTCAAAGAAAAAAAGTTTTTATTTATGGTTTCATTTACCTGTGTTTTGCCACCCATATGATACAATTTTAACATTTAAATCATTGCAGTCAGCAGTGTTGAACTTAAGACAGGTTCGTTGAAATCGTGAAATGTTTGTGTGTTAAATTTGAAATTGTACAGTTTACTATATTGTTCAAAGATACAGTTTATAAAACAAAAGCAGAATAATGTTTAAAAATATGTTTAAAATCAACTTGTTGCATCTTACCGAGAAAGTTACGAAGGAGTGTTTTAATGTCTCCTTCCCAATCCAACATTACGTGTTTGATTTTTCTTCACAAAAATTGTTATCAATTTTGCCTTCCACAAATGATGAATTAAGCAATTAAATTAAATTATCGACATTAAACTTTTCTCCCTGGCTGACTTTGAATGAATGATGTTCTTCCGCCGCCGACTGTGAAGTTGGGGGTGGTGCTGGTGATGGCCATTAGGCACCATTTCACTTCTAATTTCGTTTCCATTCAACCGAAACGCTCACACAGACGCCGGATACGATGACATAAAAATTCGGTCTCTAAATTTTGAGTGAAAAGAGGCATAACTTGTTGAAATACACTTTCCTTTTGAACGCATTCGAGGTGAAAAACAGAAAACGCACTGTGCGTTGCTCTTCAAATGTAACGAATAAATGTGCCGTGCTGAAACTCCAGCCGACCGGGCACGTAAAATGGTGATGATGAAATCGATTTTCCGAGAATGATTTACGCCTTAATCACCTACCCTTCGGGGGTGACCCTGGTATTGTTGGAGCTGTAGATGGTTGCATATTAAAGGCCAGTCTGGTGCTAATGGTCACCGTTTGCAACATTGCCAATGATTCAGTTTTAAACGAACAAGTCCTGACTTGATTTAAATTATACTTATACTGACAAGGAAAAGATTCTTGTAATAATTTATTCAAGCAGCTGTCTGAATTTCACTTAAAGAGATGGATAGGCCTCTTTATTTGTGCATAATGAATGAAATTAAAACGTTGTGTGAATGTACTATAGTGTAGTATTTCAGAATGTGCCAAAAATTATAATTTTCATGCTGTTGACGTTTCAAATATGTTTAATAAATTATTCCCAATAATTAAAATCTTTGATTGACATCAATGTAAAAAAAAATCCGATGAGTTACATTAAACTTGATGCTTTAATCTTCATGGATTTAAAAATATCCAAACCTTAACTGGTGAAGTCATTGGCACTTCAAACACAACTCTTCATTAAACATTTAACGAAGCATACGTCACGCTCACCACCACCAATTGAATGTATTGAATCGACTGCGTACCGAATCAATATGATTCATCAATCCATCAATAGTGCGTAACAATTTCCACACCACCAACAACACAATGTGCATTATTTATGCACGTTTCTCTTAATCAACCAAGTCAAACAAGTCAGGTCGGATGGAGATGTGGTGATAAAATGGGATTCCTGTGCCAAATGCGGCACGTATTAAAGGTCAGGTTGGCTACCATGTAATGCACATGATCCTTGTGGCCCAAAATGAATAAAGTGAAGTTGATTTCAAACCAAACCGATTGAAATTCCATCCACTGGGTGTCCACCAAGATCAAACCATCAACGTCATCCCTCCCCCTTTCGTTGTGTTGCTGAAATTGACCATTCATTATGTTGATTTCGCCCATTTATCTCTGCCACTTGGCGTATCATCGAGCAGTGTACAGCAATTTTCGATTTTCATTTATTATCATGTTTTCATGAGCCGACGATGCAATGAGAATTTATTTTAGATTGTCAAAAACAGTTTCACAGCGAGGACGATGGAATAATGTAAATAAACCACTGCAAAATATGCAAAATATTTATCATGACAATCACCGTGCGCGATACTTGCGCGGGAAGTTCAAGCGCATTCCGATGGCAATGTATTCCATTAAAAAATTAAACACTGTCGTTTTGGAGGCGTCATTTGCTGGCATGAGGAGGTAAAAACTTCATGGCAACAAATTTTACAAAATTTGAGATGGAGAATTTATGACGGCAAATAAAACGGATAGAGCGCTCTTTACAAACATGCTACAGCACGAACGATAAAAGGCAAACAGTTTTGAACGGTGTGAACGATTTATTGCTTTTTCAATCTTACGGCAGCAAACAGATCGGCTTAGTTTTCGGAATCCAGTGTACGCAACCCCGATCAGAAAAGAGTTTCCACGAGAGTTTCTTGCGTTGTGCTTTAATAGCAGATGATTTATTGAATATTTTTGCTAAAAATTAAATCCACATTCTATCCGATTAAACTCATCACGCTTTCATTTCGGAACAAAAACCATCTTTCCAGACGCCTTCATAAACAAGACAAACTGCAAACAGCAGCCGGCTTCCGGAGCAGGGCGAGTCCTTTCTCAGCCCGTATCAGTGAAGAATGTAAATACGATATCGAATATCTATTAAACCCGGTAACCGGATAAGACGGGTGAACCAATCAATAGAGCCTTGCTACCAATAACGCCTTTTCGTTGGAGCAAAGGGAAGAGAACAAGCTGCCCGAAGTAGGAACGCGTCGAGAATGAGAAGATTATACCGGTTCACATGGTAGGCCCGTAGATTAATAGAAGCGTCCGTGGAGCGACAGTGCAGCAGAGGCTTCGGATAAAATGGCATCAGATCTGGCCGTGCGACCGATGCTGGCTCAGCAGCAACAGCCACCGATACACACACACACACACACACACACACACAAAAGGATTGGCTTGGCCGTAATCGAATGGTGCTGTCGAGTGGGTTCTGTTCGGATAAGCTGTGCTGAACGGAATTTAACTGGCGATATTTGTACATGCTGATAATAGAATCCTTTTGCTGTTGGGTTTAACGTGAATGCCAACTTCCAGCTTCTTTCTTCAGTTCCGGTGCTTTGATCCGATACTGCCCGGGTATCGGAGTTTATCGGAATAGTTTTGTCGTTACATCGTCGGATAGGGAAAGGGGAAAAGTCTGCCTACTGTATTCCGGCTGATAGGTTGTTGTTTAGGTTTTGTTCTTTTGTATGGTGTAAGCAAGATGCGTAAAGTAATGCAACGTTTTGGTGCTAATGTCTTCAAATGTGAAGTTGCATACGTTGTTAAATCAAACAGTTTGAACCAGGACCAGGACAAATCGTTGTAAAGAAAGAGGTTTAGCCATCATGTGTTTTTTGTAACACATTTAAAGCTACTGCGCATTAAGATCGTTTGCATACAAAAAAAAATCAAAGCCAGAATCGATCCTTTCTTTAGAATTAGAAAGTTTCTTAAAATCTTTGCTATTGCAGTTTATGAAAAGGTAAGAATATTATTCAATTTCAAGAACCGATTGAAGCGCTGCTACTTATTGATACTGTCATAACATTCACCCTACACATTCAATTCCACTAACTCGCCCGTTCTATCGATCGACACCCACACCATCCTCACCAAGGTCAGGTATCAAAATTTGCATATTATTAAAGTTCATTACCTGATTTGTGCATTTTGAAAACAAACAGCAAGGAAATAGAGCCCAGGAATCGCCCTAAAATAGATTTTCCCTTCCCACTGGTCGACGGTGTCCGTTTCGATTGGGACGTAAAAATTTTTCCCGTTCACCGTATCCGGCCCGAAGTGGAGGGGCAACCCATATCCTCGTCATCTTTATCGTCGTGTTTTTCCGAGAAGTGACAGTGCCATGTTAATGAATATTTATGGCCGTCACTGGTTTGCGTTCGGGAGAGTGGCGGTGGTTGTTGAGTTTTTGGTTGCAAAAGCTAATATAATGAAAAACTCCCCCCCCCCTTCCCCACGCCCTCACGAAGCTCGTGAGAAGTTGCTCGTTCTGTGCTTGCTTGCCTGTTTGCTTTTTTGCATTTTGCTGCTAGCTATGGATTGTCGTTAAATGGTGAAGAGATTTTGACACGGTCGACACCACGCGCTTGGGAGAGTGCGAGTCCTCCAGCGTAGAGTGTTATGCTAGAACAGCAAATACTAATGTTACGGTGCTGTGAGGTGTAAAAAAATACGATGCTTAAGTCAATATTGAACATTAATCAGATCAGAGCGGATTTCGCTTTTTGCCGTAGATCTACCAAATCCAGCTGCATCGTAAAAAAGCAATCACAAATATTGTTCTGTATTTAAGTGTCTAAATTTTGATTGCTCTTCTGATGAGGTTTTTTCTTCTTTGGTATGCGTTTTCATCTTATCCTCGATGGGTGTATGTGTGGGTAATTAAATTGCTTACGATGGGGTTTTGATTTTTTATCGTTTACATTTGTTATCTTGTCAGTGGTTCAGTTGAGTTATGTTTTCAACACCTTTAGTTTAATGTTTCCGCTCTGAATCAATCAATGCTCAACATTGAAAAGTGACTTAGATGCTTCGAACGACGAACATCCGTTAAATGTCGTTCAGAAGTTCGTAATGGACTTCCTTTCCTGTTGAAACCATGTGTGTGTGTGTGTGTGTGTGTGTCTGTGTATGTGTATTTCAGTGTCATTAAAATGTTAAGTATTTGTGCCGTTGCTGTGTCCAATTCTTCCGCTAAGTATCACAGATCGCGTTGACTCGTTCACCCTAACTAACGATGATGGTGTGTGCTACAGAACGTACACACTCTTATAGTCTCTTCTTTTACGACTACTGCATGTTGCAGGAAGTGAAGCACATTTATGGGTCGTCACTGCCTTTTTGCTGCATACAGTTTTACTGGATGGGAGTTGTATCGTAAGTGAATTTAGCGCGAGAAGCTCGGTGAACAACCGTTAGATGCTGTCGTTTCGCCACAAACATGATGCTTTTCCTTTTTCACATCGTCTCATATTGCTTTTAGAAGTTTGATTTTAATGATTTACCATACTTAGAGACATATATAATTCCACTGAGCAGTTAATAAATCCTTTTTGTTCTTTATTGTTAATCGTAAAATCATTTTAATCCTATTTTATATTTGCTTCTCAATTATTTCTGCTCAGTAACGTATCAAATCCCAAATAAAGGATAAACTAGTATTTTCTAGTTTATTGAGCTTTCATTTTCCCTACTTAATATGCTTTCTTTGTCTGAACATTAACTACCAAATTTAAGTAAAACGCACAAAACCACGATCGCTCAGTTAACAAGTCGACGTGAAATTGCGCCAGCTTGCTTTCAATGCAGTAAAGTGCTGGACTAAAAACGTATGGACGAAACTTTCCTCCGCTTCTTTGGTAGCTTCGGTTTTGTATGCTCCATATGCGCTAACTGGGTTTCTTTGTCTTTGTCAGCATACCATCACCCACCATCGCATCCAGTGTGTTGGTTGATGAATTGAATTAACCGCTTGTGACAGAGTTATCATGCCATCCTCGGTTGCTGGCCGCCCATCGACAGTGGGAAAAACTGTTACTGATGTACTATGCTTTTGGGAGGGCGTATTTTATTCACCGCTACTACACATTCATTTATTAGATTTTTGATGGAGTTGCGAGTTGGCTGCCGGTAGGAGTCGACCGCTCTAGTGACTACTCGGTAAAGGGCACGGTTTTAATCAGTCTGTTTCCGTGCATGGAATAATTAGATTAGAGCATAAGTTTCGCGCTACGTGAGGGTAATAATTTGGAAGTGTGCAAGCGAAGGATACTTTTGCGTAAACATGACCGACTAGTTTGAGCAATTGGAGAAGTTTGTTTTTGCAGGAAGAAATGTAAAGATTATGAAACAATTTTGTAATTGGAGTTAGTTGAACCTCAAGAAATTTTTCAATCAAGTGTATTATAATAGTTGGTGTGCCTTAAACTGGAACAAAACAAAGCTTCGTGACAATGACAAAAGAAGTGTTGTTGTTCTTGAGAAACTAACAATATTTTTAAGTACTAGATTGGGTAATTTTATAGTTTTCGTCTACACCAATAAGCACTCTTCGTGACCTTCTTTTTAAAATTGATTCTATTAACTCATCTGGTTTGTAGGTACATGTTGTTGTTTTCGGAGGATTTGAAACACATTTTTTTATTTGCTACCTGTGTTGTATCTTTTAAACATATTTTGTTCTACATTAAAAATGCAGAAGGTATGCGTTGCGTTGCTTTAATCTGGTACTAACTTTGGTTCACAAAAGCGATGAAGATTTGTATCATGATTTTTTTCCTGTTTTGTCTTGCCACCACATCATTATGGCGAATAGATTCACTCTAGGCGGATTTGTTGCAATAAAACTCAACGCAAAATGTTAATACATCCCCATGCCCGTAATTGTTTGCCAGACAGAAAAGTGTATTGCTTGGCAGAAAATTGGATTTCGATGTAGCTCATAATCTGCCCACGTGACACAGTGTAATGTCTACCCCATAATCACCACCACGGTCACCGTCGGCTACACATACATACAGTACGTTAAATGAGCTGCACCGGATGAGGCAGAAAAAAGCAGCAACAAAGCCATTAAAACAAGACGGCGGAAGGAAGGTACGTTGTGTGTTCCGCTTCCGGGCTTGATGATGCGGATGCAGTGTACGCCTTCATAACGCGCGCCATGGGCCGAAAATGGGTCGTGAGTAACCGCGAAATGATCGTTAAATTATATGCCCATGCTTTTCCATAACCCCACAAACGGCGTCGGGAGCCAGGAGAAGAGAAATGAATGAAGAATGCGTACCGGAAACGAAATGCTCCGGTCTGTCCTTTGGTTTGTTCTTGTACGGCTGAAGAGGATTGATGAAAAAGAGAGGGGTGGAGGGATCCGTCTGCGGTTATTGCGTTGAAATGGTCGAGCGATTGTTTTCCGAGGCAACCAGAACTGAGAAGGGCAAATTGCGTTCGCTGTGGATGTCATTAGCCATCAAACACATGCTAATTGTTGATGATGAATGAACAACGGTTAGCAGCAGAGGCATATTACCTACAAGGGTAGCACATTTTATGGGAGGCTTGGAAAACGAGCCGACCTCTCTGCTATGGTTGGTAAAAAAATGATTTTATTTCTTCAACATAACCTCAATGATAGAATCAAAAGTAAGTTAATGCTGGGTTCTACGTGTTTCCTACCCCATTCCATCTCTTCGGTTGGGTTATGATTTAATCATACCAGTACGAACATACCAGTAGCTTTATTTATTAAACCCTATTTTTACGGTTTATTGCAGCTTCATAGAATAGGAAATCTAACAATTTGACACACCGGTCAAGCGAAACGAAATTAACTGCAAACAGTAAGTTTCTTTGCTGGAGCTCCAAGACCGGGAAAACTGTAGCGATGATTGATGAAGACAGTTTACGCTCGCTATGACATGTCAAAAGCTGAACTGTAGGTTAAAGATTCCGTGGGAATGTGTCATGTTTAGCAGTGGTTTACACATTATGCGTCGGAAAGAATGATAAATAAGATTATGTACACTTAATTTTGACAGCGAGAGATGTATTTTTAAGAGTTTTAAGAGATTAATTGATACAGTGCAAATCTTTTGTGAATAAAAGATTGTTTTTTGATTGAAATACATTCAATTGTCACGATCGTCAAAGATGAAATAGTAGACTTTTGCATAACTTCAGGCGTTTTACTAGCGTCAACTTGATGCAAGCCCACAACTTTCTTTGGATGAACTCATTTATTTAAGGTCACTGCGTGCCGTCCTGTCAACAGTTCTGCTGCAGTAATATTGTTCGCGCTAGTTTATGAACGCCACGGGCTGTGTCGTCCACAAACGCTCGTACAAACATATAAATACTGCGCCCGGTATTTTCAAACAAACCAACAATCGTATCACTCGAACGCACGCACGCACGCATGCAGCATGCGTAGGCCATTCGGCTATTGCGACCATATGGCACATGGTTAGACTAAAAAGTCGTGCATGGTTGTACGAACAGCTAAGGCTTTCATAATTTAACTGCTTAATTCTGGGACGGTCTCCCTTCTCTGCACCATTCCCAAACTCACGCCACTCAGCGTAATTTACGCTGTTTTAAATTATGCGTACCCTGAAGTGGTTTAAGCAAAATGCAACGAGCAAAGGAACCGTTGTCGTTGCCCGGGAACGCTTCCTGAGCCGATGATATCCCGCATTTCCTAATTCTGCGTTGTCGTTCACTTCAATTCGCTTTTCCTGCTGGGAGTGAAAGGGGTGAAACATGGAAGACTCCAAACATAAATTTTGCTACCCTGCTTATGCTCTATTCCATCTTACTAACGACAAACAGGACACAGACGGTATTCACTCTCCGTATAGTTGTGTGTGTGTGTGTGTATGCTCATCGTGGTACGCTTGTCGTCGCATTACTTTGCATACTGAACCCAACGGGGTAGGTACGTGGTGGGTATGGTAGATGGTTAGGTTCGGTGAATTATGCTAAATTCCTCGACGTGTGTGCAAACCGCAACAGTGCGAGCAAACCCGCGGCAACGACGTTCGCCACTGCACTACTGGCATGGTTTCGGTTTTGCTAAACTTTAAATTCATTAACGACCCTTCAGGAAGTTTGCTTTAGCGAACGGTAGGGAAGGCACTTTAAGTTGAATTGGCTTTAAATTGAGAAAAGCGGTTATAATTTCCTTACAGAGATGCAACTCGTTTCATCCCAAGCATTTGATAAATGGCTTAAAATGTTAACTCAGCTTAAGTTGTTATAAAAAATGTATTTAAGATTAATAAAATGTTTGTAATATTCAATTTTTCCTTACAAATCTACAAAAAAAAAATCAATAAAACCAGATAAAAATTATGTCTATCAAACATTTGCGATCGTACGCCTAATACGTGTCATCACTAAATGAAGCAAACGATCCGAGAAAGCACTAAGCGCCCTATTTTTATCACCAACCGGCCACGCGTGCAATCAGTATCGAGTTGCTCATTGTACTGCTAATAGCGTCGGCATCTGCTTTCTTGGACACTATCCGGCCGGGTTCGCTCTCGGTTCAGTGCTTAATGGGCACGTTAATGCCCTGTCTCTGGTCGGCTTAATCACCACCATACACCAGAGCAGAAAGCTGACCGTGTGCACATTATACTCGACCATGCACATCGTGGCTGAAATGAGAAACTAGAGCACTAGAATTTAGTGGTCAATCATGACCGGCTCTTTCTGTACCATCTGCATTCAGCCAAAAAAAGGACCATCACTAAAACCAAACCGGATTAGTGTAAATGGTCCATTACTTATGGTGGTATTATTATGGTGTGTGAATTTTTGTGTATGTTCAATGCTGTGTAAAAAAATTGTAAAAAAAATGTATACATGCTAAATATTCTTTTTTTTTCTCTTTACAGGTATGCGTAAGTTGTCCAAAAATTCTACGGTCACCATCAAGGCCTGGTTTTGATTTTGAGTAAGGAAAAAAATAAATACATCTTCTACGTAACATGCACTGTATGAATAAGCTAGCTTCAAGACACAAGGTAAAACATATGCTTTTATTGTTTGTTCCAATTTCTTTACCGTTTTCCGGAAAGCTCCCACGCTACGATTTCAGCCTAAAACTAAAGCAAATTTGGAAAAGAAACAACAAAAATGATTACATTCTCTTGCTGACGCTCGGTTTTCCGCTGTCCAGCGACGTTACAAGGTCGCAAGACATGCTGTACGGTGGGTGCGCTGGTTGTTGAAAGCTGCCTTTTCACACATCGACCGTTTCGATTCTTTGTGGCTCGATGACATTGGAGCGTCGTTTGGTGAAAGTTTGACCAGTCATCTCCTTCTCCTTTTCAAAAAAAAAAAAAAAAAAGAACACGAACAAAGCAAAATAGAACTACACGTTCACGCCGGGAGCTTCGGTGTTCGTAAAGCATGTAACTTAATGCGCCACAAGTTTGGAGTGCTGCTGTGGAGTTATTTTGCCACCATCGTCGGCTTTTCCGACTGTTTTGTGTTAGTTTCTGTACAGCACCGTACAACAACTGAGAAGATTTCTGCCGAAACACTGATGGCGAATA